>CM040401.1:30176895-30471895 GCA_022702515.1 Ilyophis sp. 1 JC-2022
GGGCAGGCGCACTGTACTGAATGCTAATGCCTTCGCAACCTTGGATAACCGCAATTTGTGATACCCTTTGGGCCCCCTAAATCTGGCAGTTGCTGCCAGGTAGGTACGGTGTGGCTGAAATCCCTGCAGATAGAAAGGCCTGTTAATCTACCGCTTTGACGGCTCGCCGTTTCCACGTATTTGTGCATGTACAGTAAATACAGTCCGGGTTTCAAACAGGGGGCGGGGCAGGTGTTCAACGTAATGGAGGCAAACGAAGCAGTTTGCGCTTAGAAAAAAGAAAATCCGCCCCCGCGATGGATCTGGAATGGCGATGAGGCGAAATTCAATCGCGGCTCGCTCCACGCAGAGCGGATGTCTCGACTACTCCAAATGGCCCTGACCTGGAGGGCGGAGTCAAGAGCGCTCGCTTGTGGCGGTGTTGACTGTCGCTGAGTCTTCTTCCTTTTCGCCGCACCTGGGTACCGCACTCCCATAGCAGCGCGATGGAATTAGCGGACAGGAAAACAGGGATCTGTAAACCAGTAGGTAGTGGGTTTGAATGCTGAGAAGGGCTCCGAAATTCTGCCCCGGGGCACAGTATTGTACCAGATTAGCTGTGGTAAACATGCTGCAGTATTCAGCGTGCATTGACTCTTAAGTAAAGATATAAATTATGTAAGTCTCCCCCGGACAAGCTGCCTGTTAGCCAAATAATATGCTGTAACTGGACTTTAATAGCTCTCAAGTTCATCGATTGGGTTGGAGGGATGGAGTCGCATTGCAGTGCAGCCTGGATATGAATGAAAGGGATATATATATATATATATATCCCTGTGAGAGAATTGCAGGATGCTGACAGTGGTGCGGTATACGGGATTAGCAGTGCTGTTTAAGCCAATTACTGCAGCAGGTCACTGCAGTGCAGAGGGGCGACTCTACTGCTATCTCAGCGAGCCCAGAGGCACGGCGCGAGAATGTTGAGTCGAAGGTTCCTGATGTGTCCACACTCTCAGATTTCTACAGGAAGACCCGATAGCCTATCAGCGGGGGACTCTAAAGGCAGCGTTTAACAGCCGCAAACCCATTCGCAGATCTCACTCCGATCTCTTAATTAAGCTCACTAGAATCAATCGCTGGGGTTTCCCTTCGTCGCTTTGGCTATTGTTCATCGAATGATCCTTCACCTTAGCTGTGTAGTCACACAGCAAAAATGCCGATGTAGATCGAACACTGCTGGTGTACATTTAACACCCTAGGGTGTTTATATGAGACCACGGGCGTAAATGTACACCACCTTTTTGTGCTGTGCATGACAAGCACCTACTGTTGCAAACAAGCTGTCAGCTTTTCTGCCTCATAAGACAAGCAGGTCATGCCCTTGTCTTTCTTTTTAAAGTAGACATTTCTTAAATAAATTAAAAAAGCTACTATGCCAACAATTCCAGAGATTTAGATGGCCATGAGGAGTGGACCTAGTCAGCTTGGAGGGGGGGGAGGGGCGAAGGTTGTGTGACCTGGTCACACCAGATTATCCTGAAGGCAATCCGTTGACAATCCGTTGATCATCCACCAAACAAAAGCACAGTGCACTAATCTGCATGCTACTAGGCTCCTCAATCAATCGGCGCACCTTGACAGCAATTTCCCTCTCATAATTCCCTGCCGGGATTAAGTTTATGCAACTTTATTGTTTTATTTCCCCCACCCTCTTTATCGCGTTATGCATTTGTGTCGACAGCAGCGTAACCGCATGGTCGAGACTTGTTTCTGATTCAGCGTGAGTCTTATGAGGCTGTTTATTGAATATTTTTAAGTACGCTGTCTTCTTAACAACTTCCCATACCCTGTGGCCTGTACACCACGTGACCCACATGCTCTCTACAGAGTGGATTTTCTAATGAATCGGGACACCATTACTGTAGGTAAAAACCGTTCTCCACTTTGGCCATGCCAAAATTCTCTACTTTTATGTCTTCGTTTTTGAATCGGGACAGTTGACAGTGTGTAACACGGTAATATCTAACATGTGGAAATTACACTGATGTTGTTTGCAGTGAGGATACCGTTCATTTTGTAAAAATTCTGCATGTGAGCCCAGACATACAGGTTGAACCTTCTGCCCCTGATATTTCAAGAACACTGCCCTGCATGATGCAGCGTGCAGAAGTCCGGAGGAGCCAATCTCCCATCCAATCAGCTGGCAGCAGAGCTGGGGAGTGTTCCATTCAATCAGTGTGAAGTATGAAGGAGTGCTCCTTGATGAGGGCATGTGATTTAGCATCACGTGTATCCCTAAGAGACAAACTTCACATCATCACATCGAATGGATTTTTTCCTTATCGGGGTCCAGCACTTTTATACCGAAGCCAAACCTTTGACCCCGATGTTGCTTCAAGCCTGGCTGGCTCTGTGATTTATAAGCTCCTTCCTTTCTGGATTTCATCTGGCAGAGGAGGAGTGCCAGGTCAATAAAACGCGTATGTTCACCGTAAAACCAGACTGAAGCTGCCATATCTTTTTATTTTTTTACCACATTCTGTGTGTGGCAGCAGGCTTCTGTGATATGAGCTCCACTCATATATGAGAATCAAAGAGTACTCCTATCATCGTGACTTCTCTTCCTCCGCTTTCATTATTATTTGGCTGTCCGTGCTTCTGTCCAGGGAAACTTAACTTACATTTGATCCTTTTATCTGCTTATACAGCAGCATTTCTATAGAAGTACTCCATTTAAAGCACGTCAGGTTCTATAGAAGAATTCCATTCAAACAATTTCAAGGTCGAAAGAAGCATTCAATTTAAATAATTTCAGGTTCTATAGAAGCATTCCGTGTAAACATTTCGGCTTCCAGTTTCAGCCGCGCATCTAATGAAGGGCAAACCACTGCAGACTATAGAGCCTCAACCGGCTTTTTAACCACAATGAATTCCCTAATGATTATAAAAGACAGATGATACAAAAAGCAAAAAAAGAATTTGACATAACCAAACCAAAACCAGCCTCCAAGAGCAATATAATGCACAGAGCATTTACTGTGCTAGTTAGGCTGTTACAATGTGTTTTTGCTCTCTAGTGTATTTTCTCACAAAATATTTAGTTGTTATTTTATTCCCTTTGTTGGTGGCGTGCTTCTGTCGGTAACAAGAAGGAAGTGCTAAAAAAAAGGGTTGCGAATGGATACTCTCGGGGCCTAATTAGGCCGGCGTATTTCTCGCATCATAAATAGAAGAAATTTAAAATTCAGCTTCAGTGAAGAATCTGAATATGATTTAGATGTATATCTTCCCCACCCTCCCTGAGCACTGTTCCGCGCCTGTTCTCTGCAATCGTCCGGCGCGCCTTTGGATTGGCGCGTCGGAATCGGCTCGAGGCTCGGCCCCCTCTTCGAGCCCAGGCCGTTTCGGAAAGAGACGACTCCGCGGGCAGGCGTAAAAAAACGGCCGGCCGTGATGAAGGGGAAGCAGACTCGCCGCAGACACGGGCCTCCTGTTGTGTCTTCCCGTATCACCGGGCGGTGTCCCCTGTGTGGATGCCGGGCCAGAATTATGATGAATGCGTAGCTCTGTTCTGGTGCATGTTGTTTACCGAAATCAAAGACGTCAATACTGCACTATCAACAGGGGACAAGGCTCATCAAGCATTCAGTTCAAATCGGTTATATTTGCATAGCGCTTTTTACAGAGCCCGCCACATAGACGCTTTACAGGAAGATAGGAAAACAAATTAATTCAGAAAGGCTGGGCCTGAACCCACAAAATGGCTTCACCCCTTTATTCTTTAATTCCCCAACCTCTTTATTGGCCTTTCATAGTTATTTTTGTGAATATGACATAAGAAAGGCTTTGAAAATGATTTCTGCCTATTGACAAGAGCGCCCTGGATTCTTGACGTGAAGTACTTATTTACTACTTTTTTTACTAGCATTGTTGACATCAAATTTGTTTGCTGTCGACAGAGGCACGTTGCTCGTCCTGGCTTTCATTCCAGTCAAATGGAAAGGCACTGAAACAGGCAGCATTGTTGGTGAGCTGAAAAAAAACATTCTTATAACAGGATGAAAAGACTGTCATTAAACCAGGGACACAATAGCTGCCTATCACAACCTAGCGGTACCATTGTATAGCTTCGCACCACGCCAAGCTGTTCTTTCCTGCAATGAGACAAACAAATTGTCTTTTTTGTTGTTGTTTTTCCATGCTACATGTTCTGAAAAGGAATTCTGACGCATTTAATAAAACACGCGCTTGTGTAACCGCAGTATAACAGAACCATGACCTGTCCGAGGCCAGACACAGATTATGTCTGGATAAGTGTTTTTGATGCTTGTCCAGCTAATTACGGCCTTGGATTTGAGAGAGACATTTGTTACATAATACCTACAAACCAAAAAAGAAAACAAAGCCTATAAATATGCATGCTGAGGTTGATGATTGTAAAAGGACGGTGCGCAGTGTGCGTTCCGTTGAATAACGGCCTATGCTAATAGCTGGCTGCATATCGACAGCAGAACAAGGCGAAATACGGCGATTGCTTTGCAGTCCGCCTCCTGCACAAACTGCGCGAGCACAATCTTCCCAATGCACAGCTCCTCTCCGAGCTGGAGGGGTCGTCATGGAAACCCGTCTATTAAACGGTCCCGCAGAGATGGAGGTGTGCGTGGGTAAGGAGCACGGCATCAACACCGCAGACTCCTTCCCCCTCCCCCGTCTCATACCTCTCTCTTTCGCTCCTTCTCTCTCTTTTCCTCTCTCTCTCTCTCTCTCTCTCAATCCCCTTCTCACTCCTCCAGGCAGATTAAAAGGGGATTGTATTCCAGAGCCCTCCTGTTGTCATGGATCTGACTTTTCTTCCCTTATCTCTACGTCGTTTTATTCGTCGTTATCGTTACCGGGTATCTATCGGGATTCCCTGTCTTCCGTCACAGGTTTTTTTTTTTTCCTTGTCACATTAGTGAGTTCACCCTGCCAGTGAGTTCACTGGCCAGTAAATTCCCTTCACTATTTTATACTACCCCGCTGGATGCTCTCTCATTGCTTCCATGTGTTTCCCACTAAACATTCGAGCCGGGGTAACAAGGTATAGAAGAAAAAAGAAAGTTTAAAAAAAAAAAAAAAAGAAAAAAAAAGGTAATAGAAAAGAAAGGAAAAGGTTTTTTTCTTTTTTTCTTTTGTTTTACTTTTTACTTATTTTCTCTCTTCCAGGAAAGTGTTGGTTGTGTGAGTTTTTTTTTTTTTTTTTTTTTTTCTTTTAGTTTTCAGATAAATAAATAAGTCTTATTATTTTTAGTTACCGTTTTTCTTTTTTTTACGTTTCTACCGCTGACTGACTCCCGCTCTCTTACTTATAGTTTCTTTTTTTTTTGTTGTTCCAACAAACGGAGTTAGAGAGTTCTTAGTGCGTAGTTTAGTTTTTTTTTTTGTTTTGCTTAGAGCTCCTCGTTTACATTGCGAGGTTTAGTTTTACATTCATTGTTTTTCCTTTCTTTTCTATTTATTATTGCCCTTTGTTTATTGCCCGTATTATTATTACTTCTCTACTCAACTTTTTAGATTGGATCTTCAATATTTATTTCTTGTTTTCGGACAGAGATCCTGAGATGAACAGAGAAGCAGGAAGCAGCAGGGGATTTTTCCAGAGTTTTTTGCCAAGAGTTGCCATTCATTTCTCAATCATCAGGATCAGGGACGGACCCTGAGAGAGAGAGATGAGAGTAGAAGAAAAACACAAGCAGCTTGCAACAGCTTACACAAGCTACAAGAGTTGGCAGCTATATCAGAACAATGATCCGCACTCTCCTCCTCTCCCTCTCTCCCTCCCCCGTACAGCAGTAGATTCCTCCCAGGTTCCTCCTACTACATACACCTCCTACATATACACCTGACGACTTCCCTCCCTTCCGGGGGGAATGGAGAATCCATCCCCTTGATGTATAATTTTTTTTGGGGGTTTTTGACACATTTTTTTATTTTTTTTAAATTTTTTTTAAATTATTCTCTCTCTCTTTTTCTCTCTCTTCTCTTCTCTCTAATGCTCTCTCTCTTCTCGCCGACCCCACTTATTTGGTCGGATTCTACCTTTATTAGTAATTTAGAGCGGCTTATGGGGACTATGGATGTTGTGTTCAAAGTGGTGTTGATGGCGTGTGCTGGTGTTCGATCATGCGTGCAACCGTTCGTGGCCGGGCCACTGACACCGTACCGTTTCGTCTCTTTCACTTTTTTTTACTTGCGATTGCCTGGGTGGTTTGTGTGGTTTTTGAGCCTCTCTCTGCTCCTTATCCCCTATGTCTTTATCAGAGAACATTAGGGACGCTACCTTAGGGATCGAGCCACCCGCTACATATTGGGCTCTTGTATCTACCGGAGCCGGAGGTTACAAGAGGGAGAGAGAGAAGAGAGAGGGAGATCGGTTGGACAAGGTTTAACGAGCACCCAGCTCTCTACTCTCACTCTCACACCACCACACATCACACACCTCTGTTGCTTCCCAGCACACTCCCATCCAGCAGGAGGAGCCCCATGCGTTCAGGAGGATCTTCGAGGCGATATTGAGTCTATGCTATGGAAGAGGATTGAAGATTGGTAAGAGGGGAAGGCATTAGTGGAAGATGGTCCCACTACTGGAAAAAAAGGGGACCCGCTTAAGAAGTCGCGTAGCGTTACCGAACAAAAAATTAAATTACCTACGCTGGAACCTAACGGTTTTTTTGCGCTGGAACACCGCCAGATTCCCTTCAAAGCCGCCCACGACCTCGTGGCAGCCTTCAAAGACGCCTGGGGTTAAAGGGCACAAAAAATGCCTCGTCTCCCCCCAATGGGCCCTTCCCCACTACCTCCCACCCCCACCCGCCTACCCAACTCCCCTCCCTAGCCGCGTTACCGCGCCGCCCCCCGGGCGCCGCTACCATTGCAAAACGTACGTTTTTGCATACATTTTTTTTTTTTTTTTTTTTTTTTTACGGAGGTTTTTTTGGTTTTTAGTGGGGGATTCCCTTATTTTTCCACTTTTCCTGGGGGCATTCAGAGGGGGGGCCGCAAAACCCACTGTTGGGCGGGGGGAGTCACAGATGCAAAAAAGGGGTCGATGTCACCAGTCAAAGGGTGAGTCAGATGCTCAGTCTTTTTGAGTGAAGTGAGGGCTGATAATTGTTGTTGAGAAAAGGGGAATGGAGTCAGTTAGTGAGAGTTATGAGAGTTTAGACTTTGCTCCAGTCCGTAACTAGAGAAGAGAGAAGGAGGAGAGAGTTTCTGCGAGAAGACTCCTGCGTCTGAGGATGTCTGATGGGGAGGAGAGATTGTCCGAGTCAGAGTTTGACTGGGAGATTCATTCTGTCCAGTGAAGTGGGAGACAGTACATTGAATGGGTTGAACATTTAGTTAACACCGTGCATACCGTTGACCTGGTGGAGACATTTAGCAACACCCATTGACCCTCACCCAGGGACAACACTTCATTACACCGTCACTGAGATTACAGCCATGCATGAGCTACAATGCCACATTATCCCTTATATTGGTCTCAATATATATTGAGGAGCTGACTGGTTGCTCTTTTTTTTTTTTTTTTTGTTTTTTTTGGTTAATTACCTCTTTTTTTTGTTTTAAAAAACCTTTAGCCTCGGTTTTTTTTTTTTTTTTTTAAAAAGAAAAAAAATAACCCCCAGAACTAGCGCAATTGATGGCCCTTAAAGAATGATTAAGGGCTTAAGAAATACCCTACGCCTTTCCCTTTTCCGCGACTGGACCGAGCGAACCGAACGCCTTTTCGACTTTTCAAAAGGGGCGACGAGACGCCTTCGAAACCGCATCATGCGTATTCGGAAACGACGTGTCGAATCGCGCTTTCAGCGGCACTGCTGTGACTACGCGTTCATTCACGCGTTGAATTGTTTTCGGCGTGGATCGTCTTTGTGCGCGATTAAATTCGTAATTCTTTTTTGTATGAAATGCTGTTTAAAAAGATTTTCTTCACATGTCTTTTTCGAAAATTCGCTATCTTTCTTAACATTTTTTAGTTGTATGTTTTTCAGGTTCGTCTTTTTTTTGGTTTCACTTTTTGTGTCTGGTTATTCAGGAGAAGTATTCAGAAAGGGGTTTCTAATTTTTTTGTTTCATTTTTGGGTTTTTCCTTTGAAACGTTTTTAGGTTTTTGGAGTTTCATTTTTAAGGATTTTTAGTTTTTTTTTTTTGTAAAGTTTGGAATTAAAACAATTTTTTTTCGCATTTTACCTTTTTTTTTTTTTTCGGCGCTTTATTCGAAGCCAGTTTTTTAATTTGCCGAATTAAGCGTAGCCGAAGCCCTAATTAAGGTTTTTAGTTCCAACCCCTTTCCCGTTTTTTTGGCCCCTTTTCTTCCGCGAATCCGAAGGTTTGGTAGACTGCTCAACCCATAGGCGCTGGAGCCAATCCTTGACCCACCCCTCCCACCCCCAAGCTCCACTCTTTCTGCGCTTATTCTCTCCCCTTTCTTGCATTCGTCCCCAGGGGCCTCACATCTGGCATTCGGCATGGATGCTTTGAGATCTTGCGCCATTGGAACATCAGCCATTGCTTGTGAAGGATTTTGGAATCCATGCTTGTCGGTCAAGATCAAGAAGAAAGGGAAATCGGTCTCTTCAGGAAGGTGGCTAATCTTCACTGGACTCAGCGGAACATTGGCTCACTGAGCAGAACATTCAAAGCTCAAAAATCGACGCTCGGCGTATCTAAGAACGCTTTTCTCTTTCTAAGTAGTATTTCTAACTTTTATCTTTATAGACGCGCTATCAACCTCCTTATTAAATTTCTGATCTCAGTTGTGCCTCGCGCCACAGCGACCGTTCTTTCACACAGAGGTTGAGGGAGCCTATTACCCACACGTTGCAGTATTTGGGAGCGCGTCTTTTGGGAGGTCCCATCCAGGTGCGGCTCCCCCCTTTGCAGGTGGCTCAGGTCCAGGGTCGTGCCACCTCCTTTTCGTTTCAACCCAGGTCCAGGGCGTGGGGCCCTCCTCCCCAGCCGCCTCTTGCCCTCAGGGGGTCACCGGTCCGGTGGGTTTTCTGGCCTCTAGTCTCCCCCTCGTGGCGTTTTCCCCTGGATCTCATTTCTTCCCCCCCGGGCGCATTTTGCCCCCCTGCCCTTCTTTGCGCGTTTCCCCCCTTTGCCCCCTCCCCGCCCCTTTATTCCCCCCCCCTCATTTTTTCCGGACTTCCACCCCCTTTATGCCGTTTCGTTCCACGCCCCATTCCCCAAGTTCTCAAATCACCTTTTTTTTATTAGGTTTCGTCTTTTGTTTTCAATTTCGCCTGGTCTATGAACTTTTGTCCGCATGGTGTCCATTGCCTTTGGCAAGCTTTTTTGCTCTCATTTGGGGGCGCCGGGCTGTTTTGGGGGGGGTGTCCAGGGGCCCGATGGTCCCGGCCGGTGTTTCCACGCCTCTTTCGGGCCCTCGTTTTACTCTCCTTCTTTCCTCTCAATTGGGTCCTTCCGGCGCCACTTACCCGCTGCCGGCCTCCTCTAGAGAATACTCTGAATACTCGCAGAATCTACCCTCTTCTGCCCACCCCGTCATCTCCTCCCCGCTGCCCAACCCTCTACCACTACCTCGTAACGCGCTGCTCGAATCTTCCCCCTGGTACCTCCGTTCGGTCTTCGTTCTGGGAGGTTCCCTTCCGCTCTTTTCGTCGGCGAGGCTCAGAGTTGGGGCCTCAACCTCTTTTTCTCGAGTCGGGCTTCGGGGTGTTTCCGACACCGTCCATAGTTGCGTTTATCTTACTACGCGGAGTTCGGAGAACGGGGCGGCTCGTAGGCGGCGTCGAGTCGCACACTTCCTTTGGAGTCAAGTGCGGTCATCTCTTTATACGGTCAATCATTTTAAAAAAGTTGCGGCTTGCGGCACGCCGGAGCTGCTTCCAACCCGCAAACTCCCTTTTCCTCCTTGTTTCTAATCCCTTTTTTCCAGTGCGGTCGCCCACCCCAATGCCCGCCCTCGCCCCCCAGGGTCCGCTCCCACCGTTAACCGCTCCCTCCCCAGTCCGGTCCCCCCTCGTAGACCGCGCCCCAGTTGAGAGACCACCCCCTTAAGGGGAAGGGGTCCGGGGAAACTGGTACGTTCGCATTGTGGCCGCCCGAGTGGTGGTGGAGGAGACGCAACCGGGACGGATGGAAGGGGAGGGGTCCCTTCCGAGAAGGTTGGTTGGGGACTGTCCGTGCCAATCCTTTGACCGCAGGGATTCTGGATCTGCACGCAGTTCCGGTTATTGTTAGCGGGGTTTTTGCCGTTTGTATCCGGGGTCGTGTTCCTTTCATGATTTCTTTGTTTTCTTCCCCTTTTTTTTTTTTTCTTTATTTCTTTTAGTCGTTTTTATCGTCGGTAATTTTTACGATTTCTAATTCCTCTTCCACCATTTCCGTTCTTTTTTTTGTTTTCATTTGTCAGTATTTGAGTCACTTAGGCCAATAGAAAGGTAAACAAGTTTAAAAAACGAAAAGATTTTATCATTGTTTTCGAAGCATAAAGACTTGGTTGTTTTTTTATAGAAAAACAGGGTATTTTGGTTGTAGTAAAGGTATTTAAAAATAAAGTTTAAAAGTTTTAAAGGTTTTTAAAGTTCTTTGGTTTAGAAAAGTAGAGTTTTTTTTTTTTTTTTTCTTTTTTTTGTTTTTTTAAACGTTTTACTCCAAAGAAAGGTTTGGGTTTTTTTTGTTTCGTTTTTTTCTTTTAGTTTTCTCTTTATTTCCGTTAAAGGTTCTATAGGGGACTTTTTTTTTTTTTTTTTTTTTTTTTTCGTTTCCGACGGTTTCTCTTACTGCGTTCTTTTACAGTTATAGGGTTTAGTTTTCTTTTTTTTTTTTTTTTTACCTCTTTGTTTTGTTGTTTAGGCGTTATCCTTTTTATTCTTGCGTTGTTAGTGCTTTTTTTCTAGTTTTCGTTGTTTAGTTGCGATTTTATTTCTGTTTCATTCTTCTGTTTGTTTGTTTTTTCTTCTGTTTGATGGTGATCATTTTACGCTGAGCCCTGGTCTGCTGCGATTATGGGTGGGCGTCGGAGTTAGAGCATTCGGCTTGCCGCGTTCGAGCCGTGGGAGTGCAGCTCATCCCAGCTCCGGCGGTACGCGTCTTCAGATGAAAGGAAGGCGAGTAGTCTCTCTTGACGGAGGGAAAGATTGCACTGCGATAGCGTAACTCCGAACCCACCGAAACAGATGCATCTGACTGAAGCAGACAGAGAGAAAGGAGTGAAAGGTAGGTATTGATCAGCTTCCACGGGCAAGAACCATGTTTGCCTTCAGGGACAAAATCGGTGGTGGATGTCCGACTGGTTTGCTGAATAACTGAACACAAAGAGCCCGGAGCTCTGGAGTAATCATCCTGTTGAGCTAAACACTTGATTGTCCATAATAATAGTATTGCTGATAGTCTGGCTTTATGTTTATATTTAATGTGCAGTGTTGTTATTTTCCTTGGTCCGTTGGGGAGGTTGGATAAGGACACCTCCGTTTCTAGACTGGTGTACATTGTGTGATTGGTCTATCTGTTGAAAAGGTTTTTTGTGTTCCTTTCAAGTTCCCAGAATTTCTTCTGAGCTGAGCTTAGATGAAATAGAGTATTTCTCCTTATCTATTTATTTATTAAAGCACAAAATCGATGGGACTACAAGTGTGGAGATGTATTGCATGGCACAATAAACTGGATACGAGTTCATCTGCGGTTGGCTGGCAATCGCAAAGCGGCAGCATTAGGATGAACTAATGTTGCTTTAAGGAGATGAAGTACACTGTACACACTCAGGAAATCCTTTCACGCGGGAGGGGGAAAAAGAAAATATGCCTCTTCACCCAATAGAAAGTGATCATTTGTAGAAAAACCCCTTGAAAGACAGGGGGCTGGGTTCTGATGTCACGGCTTAACAGCCAATGAAATCCACAGAGCGGCAGACGCACTGCATTCCTCCAGTCAGGGCTTGAGTTCCCTAGTTTTGCTCTTAATGGATAGAGCAGGATTATAGACTATTTACAAAATAATACATCCAGCGTTTTTAGTCATTAAAAAATGGCTTTAATCCCATCCTACAGATCTAGATTACTGGGGCTATATGGTAGTCTCCGATGCTCGCTAATGCTAACGCCAGTGGTTATTGTGCATGTGCTGTCAAACAACGTGGACAAACAATGCATCTGTGTGTCTGGGCGAATAAGGACAAGGAACATTCTAGAACTGTGCAGAATTGTGCTGTAGGCCTAATTTCAGTAGTGTGTCTGCAAGGTTGTGTCTGTGTAGGTCTCTGTTACTTTTTTTTTTTTTTTGGGGGGGGGTAGATTATTATTTTTCCCAAAAGGAGATGGGGAGTCCTCAGCACACCTAAAACCACTCCTTCCATAGTGCTTGCATTTGATGGTAAATCTATTTATGAGCTTTGAAACAGTGTTTGTTCACAGCTGTGGATGATAACCTGAGTTTTTAAACAATATCCATGCAAAGTAAAAAAAAAAAAAAGTTATAAAAGTGAAAAAAGCTGAATATGTATAAATGAGTGGAAGGTTTGATCCAGAAGTGATTTTGTCACACTTAATTCAGGCTTTTTTGTTTCCAAAAATAAAAATTAAAAACACCACTTAGATATGCAAACGGTGAAGGGGAAAATTTAATTCTCTTGTGACTGTGTTGGGGTCTGATTGAGATGTGGCTGTATGCTGGACAACCTTTGTCTTGGATGGAAGAACTGAGACGCTTGTCCCTCCCCTGACTCCTCCCCTTTCTCTCTGGACTCTGTAATTACCCTGTCATTACAGCATAAAAAAAGTCCTGCAGACTGAAATTACTGTCAGGAGGGATTTGCATATCAATGAAATGGTGACAATGACAAAAAAGAGATGAAAAAACGAAACAAAGCGTTGTTGAATGAGCTGGTGCATTGTGGGAACACTGACTTTTCTTCGGGTTCGACTGTCCAGCGGACGAGATAATGGCACGTAATTGCTCATATGCGCAGAAGTCCTCCCAGTGATAGCTGGGCCTTCCCCCGGCGAGAGGGCTGCACTTAAACGCGAGTGGGTTTCAATCAGGCTTTTCTTCTGTCTTGTTCTGTCGTGCTAAAAGCTTTAGAGCATTTCATTTGTGCTGGCTGTCAGTACTCAATGTACTCAATGTCATCACTTTTCAACTCTCATTTTATTCAATCATGTAGTCACAGAGTGCCACAGAGCTGAGCTCAGCCCTGAACACAATTTGAGAGATTATTATTTGAGACTGATTTATAGTCATCATGGTGGAATATATGGGGATATACAGTATAGCAACATGCATTGAGCATATATTATTGTAGGCTATGTATTGTATGCACAATGTCTTCTGGGCACCACACAGCAAGAAAGACATAGAATCTCTTGAAAAGCTCTATCTTGACGATCTTAGCGCCTGGTCTAAAACGCATGGTGCAAGTGCATTTAAGGCGTGTTCAATGCTGCCATTTTGCTTGTTAGAGGGTGCAAATGGACTGAACTTAGCCTTTTCGTTAATTACAGGTGTGTCTTGGGTGTAACATGCAATAAACCAATCAGAGTGTCATCTCCCATTTCCGTAAACCACCTGCGTTTGCACTTTGGCGGATTGCTAATATAATGGTGGATTTAATAAGACTGCAAAAAAGAGCGATTTACAGTTGGCAAAACAGACCTGCTCGTGCGCAAGGTTAAAGTGTGTGAGCAAGGAATATATGGATCAATTGGATTATTTGGACTAACCATTATGATGTGTTTTAATATACACAATAATAATCTTAAACATTAGGGTTTAACACCGGAATGCGGCATGGCTTCCCGGTAATTCCCAACCAAACTATTTCCCATTTCCCAGAAATATAATAACAGGAAAACAGGAGCTTACACCAGTGCTGTTATTCTATGAAATATATGTGGTTTCATTTTGTTATAACACCTGCAACAGCTGCGCATATAAGCTGGAACTTGGCTTCTGTCTCAGCTTTAAAAAAGGCAAATTAGCCTCCTTGTTTAACAAATTTAGTTTGATTATACAATGAAGCATTGTCAAACATCAATTCAATGAGGCTGTTCTCACAGCAGACAGATCACAGGCAATGAATTTCGGCTAGCGAAGTTCAAGCTTTATCCGAAGTTCATATTTGTCACGGTTTCGCAGATTGCCGCTTCCTTTCTTTGGAAGGAAAGAAAGTTTTACTTCCACGCCGGGTTTTCTTTCCGCTTCCTAACACCTGTTCAGGTGTTTCCGCCTGCTATTTACGCCTTGTGTCTTCCGGTCTCTGCGCTTCCAAGTTATTGTTTACTCTGCCTCAAAGTCGGTATTGGTTTAAAGAGCCTTAAGGTGACCACTTTGTTCCATCGCTCTGTTTTGGAATAACGTGGGACTTGCCTTTTGGTACTTAGGTTTCCGTTTAGGATTTGTTTCTCCTTTGCACCTCAAGTTCCTCGTTTTGGTTTTCCTGTTCTGTTCTCTCTGAGACAGGCTCTTTTTTTACAGTTTTTTCCTACCTCTCGTTTCAGTGCTTTCTTTTATTGAGAGCTAGAGGTTTTTTTCTTTCGTTTTTCTCACTCAATGCCTACGAGTGTTCTTCCTATTAATTATGAAGTTGTTTTTATTTTTCTTCTGTTTTCTTTTCCTCTGTCTTATTTTCTCTCTCTTTGAGAGTCAGAGGTATTTCTCTGTTTACCTGGGCTCTGTCTTTTCTCGAGCCTGGCCCTGTTTTGTGGGTTGTTTTTTCTTTGGCTCTTAGCCAGGAGTTTTTGTTCCCATCCTGTGTTTTCCCTTTCCTATCGCGGACCCTGTTCCGCATTTTTTGGTACTCCACACTACGGAGTGCTTTTTGATTCCTTCTCTGTCGCGCCTGGTCCCCCGAACCCGACTCTCCCATAATAATTTTGTGTGCATTCTAATATAAATTAATAGCATAAATAGCATTATTTTGCTTTCATGATGACACCAAATACACTAAAGCTGTCAGGTTGGGAACCCAGAGATTTACGCATATTTTGCCTTGTTGTATATTGTCTTGCTTATGGTAATATGACCAACGCGTAGCTTACTGGTAGCTTAATGCCTAAAAACCAGTCTATTCCGAAAGAAAAAATATTTTATTTTGGAGAAAAATATTTATCTCCATTTCACAATGTAATCTTGATATTTTTATGCAGGTCTGTGTGCGCCCCAGTGTGTAACCGACAGGAGGGTGTATGTGCCTTGTGTACATGCCTATGTAGATGCATATTACTATCTTAATATTGCGCAGTTAAAATAAATACCTGCGACATGACTTAAGACCAGGTTTGTGGTGGTTTTAGTGTGAGCGGTTTCTACTGGCTCAAGATAGCAATACACCAAAAATTATCCTAAAGACCAACCTGCTAAGTTCACTTGTTATTTAAACAACGTGAGTGCTGGATGCTAAAATGACACCTGCACTGGTCTGAAACTAGCAAAGACACTTGCATTTGGGTTACCGCCGCTTAGCGCCGGGTGTAAGATTGGGCCGTATCTTCAGGCTCAAAACATTTGTAGGCCTACTTTGTTCATTTTGATTTAGGCTTTTTAATAGGATTTAAAAAGTAAACAACAAAATTTATTTTAGGGTGAGTTCTGTCAGTACCGGGCGTATGTAAATGAGCTAAATTTTGCAAAATGTACATTTTGGCAATCATTCAAGAATTTTTTTTTCCACACCAAAGTTGCCTTATGGAAATGTAATATACTGCAGTATATTTAAAATATATTGTGAAGATAATTTTGATATATTTACAATATACCGCAGTTTATTCTTACGTAGAGTAGGGTAGGGTAGGGTACGTAGAGTTGCCAGTATGTAGAACAGCTTTCCTGGTCATGTAGCAGAAGTAGTGAACCTTAAACATTTTCACAGATCACTAGATATTCTCTAGACAGTAGGCAAAATTATATTATTGCCTAGATGGGCTGAATGTCCTGTTGTCATAATCAAGTATTATTTAACAAAATAACACTGAACAGATTTATAGCACTCATGTCATGGGAATACCAACAACAATTAATGCAATACAAATGTTAATATATTCCTTTTAAATAAAAATGTATAATTTTTTTTCTGTTCCAGCTGACATCATATCCACGGTTGAGTTCAACCACACGGGGGAGCTGTTGGCCACAGGGGACAAGGGGGGGCGTGTGGTGGTCTTCCAGAGAGAGCAAGAGGTAAGGGAATCAGCAGACTGCATTGCATTACCACCACCTATGGTCCAGAACAGCAGAAAGACACGCCATGCTGTGCATCTTTGGTAGCTAAGCTCTTAGCATGCCACATACCCAGTTAAAGCATGATATTGAAAGACCAGAGACAAGGCATCTACAAAGGGGTACAGGAACATTAGGCTTCAGGGCATCACCCAGGTAAAAGGCCTTTTGAATTCTCATTCAGATGGAAAAAACAGCGTGAAAGGATTGTAGCGTTTGGATAGTCTGTACCGCCGTCTGTCTTCCCTCTGCTTTGAACGTGATCCGAGGGGGTCCATTAAATCAAAACCTCTCGCCTCTGCACAGAACACTGCTGTCTTCCTGCCAAGAGACAAGGAGAATCATCACCTCCGTGAATGCCCTTACCTGCTGTTTTTCCCCCTTTCTTTTACCCCGTCTATTGGCTGAGATAAGATTCAGAGGTGTGACCTTGGTTCTCTGGTTGCAGGTTGTGGTATATCTGCTCTAAGCCATATTTAGCTCTGCACATGAGAAACATCTGCTTACTTTGCAGTTAATGAACCATAATAAGGTTTATTTGTGATGCCATAATTGACCCCAAGCGTTTCAGCTTTGTAATTAAAGACCACGTCCATTCTTGAAGAAGGCAGTGCCCGCCGAGTCACACAAGCATGTAAGATGATAAAAATATGAACAAACTTATCTGATGAGTGAGTGTCTCTTTGATGAAACGTGCCCACAGAGCAAGAATCAACCACAGCGGAGAGGAGAGTACAACGTTTACAGCACCTTTCAAAGCCATGAGCCGGAGTTTGACTACCTGAAGAGCCTTGAAATCGAGGAGAAGATCAACAAGATCCGCTGGCTGCCGCAGCAGAATGCAGCCTACTTCCTGCTCTCCACCAATGGTACTCGTTAGTGCATCTAGCATCACACCAGATGTGATATGCCTACAGATCTTTGCAACTTTTTTAAATCATAGCAACAGTTCAGGGTCAGTTGGACACACAAGAGCACAGCCCTGTATTCATTCCCACAATCCTGCTGTCACAGGACAGTTCCAAAATGGGTGGAGCTTTGTGTTGTCACTGCTGGTTTTGAACCAATCACAGTGGTTTCTTATGGCCCCTCCCATTGTTACTGCTCTATTGTCAATTGTTTGTATGTGAAAAATAGATTCAAACCATATGTTTCAGCACATTGTGAATTTATAAAGTACACCAAATCAGGTTGTAACTATTCATAAAAAGAGCATTGTATGCCTTTAAATTAAATACATAATTTTTTGATCAGGCTATGGGCAAATATTATCAATTGGGTACATTAATTAAACATTCCAATGCTAATGTAACAATAACTACAGGCAATTGAATTCAATGGAGTTCTAAGGCTCTTCAAAGGGTTAAATAAAGCGTGACCTCATTGAAGTAACATGATGGCCCTGATCCTCAGTGTGTTCTTCTCCCTGCAGATAAGACAGTGAAGCTGTGGAAGATCACTGAGAGAGACAAGAGACCGGAGGGATACAACCTCAAGGATGATGACGGCCGAATCCGAGACCCAACCACCATCACAGCGCTGCGGGTGAGCGAGAGAGCACCGTGCCCCACCCTGGGCTGTGCCCAAATCAATTCCAGGGCTTGCAGGTCATTAAGAGTCAGAGCTTATTATTTTCTTATTCAGAGCTAACTACGTAACTTACATCTTGCTTATGATATAAATTTATGTGTGCAGCTGGAGTTTTATGGAGGCAGTTCAGCTTAAGCATCATTCTTGCCCGTATGCAGAGCGGGCGAGCCTAAAAGACAGAATGTGGGTAACTGACTGGCTGGTTGGCTGGATGGCTGTCTGTCTTATCTACAATGTTGAAAAGTTGCGCAAATGTTTGAGTAATTACGGTAAAAAAATTAAAAGCGTATGTGTAAAAGTTTTAGTACTTACGGTAATAAGTTTGCTGTCTAACTCCTCATACCATTTTACTAGTGTATGGGATATATTTTGATCAAATTTGGTTTCTTTGGAATGTATTTTATGTGAATTCTAATTTAATGACAAATACTTGTATTCCTGTTTATGTATTGCTCTACTGCGCAAGGTCAGTGGAGAGAACAGAAAAGAATAAGTTAAGGTTGTTGTTGGTCCCGGGAAAACGGAAAGGATTAAAACCAAGAAGAGATAAAGCTGCCATTCGTTGTGCTGTGTTTTCCTGTTGTCCAGAGAAATAACTAAATATAGCAGATACGGTTAAGCTACGTGAACTGACTGTATGCTGCTGTGGATAGCCTACATTGAGAGGTAGGCTATGTTTAAAGCAAATGGAGTAGGTGACTAGCTAGTTATCTGTTACAGAAAACGTGGGGGCGTGGATTACTATGAACAGGGATTTGTGGAATCTAAAAAGACACGTCTAGTAAACATGAGGGAGTTTTCCGTGTATACACTGGAAGAAAATATGGGTGGGTAAGTGGTAATGTCCCAGTGAGAAAAAGCCAGAATCTAGATGTATAGAGGGGTGGAAATCTTGAAAGTTTATTTGACATAGATGGACTACGTTAACGTTAGCTCAGGTTTTACCCAGATATAACCTGCATCCTAGTCGGCTATAGAAAACTTTCACTTTTCAACCAAATGTAGCCGGTTTTTCAACTGAACGCTATAGGCGTTTCACCGACTTTTCAGCACAAAAATGTTTGGCGGGGTTTGTGTCTCTCCTCTCCCAGACGAGTAGCCTAGGCTAGCTATTACATTTTAAAAAATCATCATACTAATTAATACATACTGCATAGCCCTTGCAATTGTATGGAAATTGCTTCCGCTTCCCCTCCTCGCTCGCGCCCGCTCACATACTCTGCCACACACACCTTTGAGAATCAGATGCACTCTGTCGCCCCGGTATGCAGGCCAACCTGCACGCTCCAGAACAATATCCACCGTGCCTAGCCAAATGTTCCCCACTGACTGCATACAGGCGTCCGGGCTGAGCTAGGCTATGTTTTTATACCTGTACGGGTGGTGTTTTCATGCTAGCGTGGGTGGTATTTTTATACCAGTTTGGGTGGTGTTTTTATACCAGTCAGTTGTGTTTTTATACCTGCTTGGGTGTTGTTTTTATACCTGCATGGGTGGCATTTTAACCAGTATATCGCTATGCAAAGACAGCAATATGGAGGAGGAGTTGGGCACTGGCTTATAGCTGTGGACTGAATGAAAGCCAGTAGGTGGTGGGGGTTGGGGGTTGTCGGGGGCAGGGATCAGGAACCCAAACTGAGGAAAATGGGTGCCTTAGTGGGGGGACTGTGTGGGGTCACATGCAGTCCCCCCCAGACACCAGTGACGGGCCCTCCCCTGCATGACTGTCCCAGTAACTCTCCACTCATTCAGCATGCTGGAGCCTTGTATTTCTTTCCATTAATCAAGCGCTGGGAGGAGGCAGCTCAAGGCACCGCCTGCTATCACTCTCCCTCCGCCGGACGGACTCATCATCATCACAGACACGGGCATGACCTCGAGTGCACACTCAGCAGGCATGAGCGCAGACCCCAGTCTAAATGGAGATTTGATCAGTGTGCAAAGCTCCGATCATCCTCTAAATTAAGTTTCCGGACTAGGGGGCTGCACCCTTGTTTCCACTTGGCAGGTGAATCCTTCAAATACAGAGCCCTTCAATGTTTATTTTCCCCTCGTCCATGGTTACACAAGGTTGTGTTTTTTTTTTTTTATCTATCAGTTAATGCAGCTGTATACTTACTTTCAAATTATGTGAAGTAGCTTGCTCAGGGATTCACAATTAGACTCAACCTGGGATTTAAACCTGTGACATCCTGCTTACTGTACAAGCCCAGTACCCTAACGGTAACTGCAGCAGAAGCACTTATGTATGGCATCAGTAAGTCACCTCTTTATAATAATAATGAACTGGTAAAGCAGTGGAGGTTCCGCTACTTCCTGTAAAAGGCACATGTTCCTAATGTGAGCACGGAATATTATAATAAAATGCACAGATATCAGTGGACATTGAGATAAAGGAGTTCTCGTTACACAAATTAGCGAAATACACAGAGAATGGTCTTCGTTGAACAGACCTAGTTCCCGTAGAATAATATTATTGATCACTCTTTGTATGAATTGTTTTTAGTTAAGTGTTGGTTGTGCATGAATCCCAGTATGGCCATGTCGAGCTCCCATAAGTGGAAAAATCCATTTGTCCGTTTTCTGCTTTCTGAAAAAGTCATTTTTCACCGAGGGGTCGATCCCATTGCATATCCTTCTGAGACCCAGCAGAAAAAGAAAGCTTAAGTATCTTAACATTTTTGACATAATACAAGTGTCTTGGTGTTGTTATTTATGAAATTCTTATTGAACATCCCTTGTAGTGTAGGTTTCAGCGTAGCAGAATATATCGTTCTAGAGATTAAGTTCAAAAAGGAACTGCCGGGTCTTAGGAGGATAATGCCTGGTGATTGATGTGAATCATGGCATGGGGAGAGGTGAAAAAGTCGTGTATTCAGAGGCCCTTATGTATAACATTTTAATATTTATGCCTTGTGCGTCATTTTAAAATGCAACTGGCTACTGCACTGAAGGTAAACAAGCTGCCAGTCTCATTGGTGTTGAGAATGTCACTCTCCTGCGGTGGGTGCTAGACCTCATATACAGACAGACAATCGGAGTGACAAACGCATCCTCTTGTGATAAAGCCCCTCACCTGCATCCCAGCGCGCGCAACAAACTGCTGCACCTGTCATGATATACAAGACATCGTAGAGCTACCATGACTGAGTTGCCATTAAATTTGGAGACCGTGTCACCCCTGTCTCCTGTCCCACTAAGGCAGGGTTTGACAGTTGAGCTTGCACCCCCAGTTTTTACATTTTTGGGGACAGTGTCTTCAGAGGGACGGGGGACAGTGACGGATTTGTCTGAGCCTCAGCGGGCGGGCGACTCCACGGCGTTTGCCTAAATCAGCCAGTCAGCTGGCTCCTCCTGCTTGTGGCGTGTGATCTTGTTAGTGCGGCGAAGGGGAGCCTGGCGTCTCTATTAAATTCATGTATAATGATTGCATTTGCCATGTTAGGCAGCCCACGTTGACAGATGGTTCATTTTCTCAGTCAGACAGCTAGCCAATGACTGTCAGCCAAGTGGGGACCCGTGCGTGATGCAACTGTGCTCTGCGGTGACGACCATCTCCACTGCTCTCTCTCTATCTCTCTCACGCACACACACACACACGCGCGCACACACCTCTCTCCCTGGGTTTTATTGAAGCAAACGGGGGTGTATTGGGGTGTATCAGTCACACTGAAAGGGCCCTTCCCTCTTTTCTAAGTTTCTTCCCCTGCGGTGCGGTGCGGTGCCGCTCTTCCCGGCGACAGCGAGATCATTAAAACCCGCCATCGCGGCTGGCGGACGTGAACGATCCCGTCCGGAGTGTGAAATTCACGCACTTAGGGAAAGTCACGAGGCATTTATCACCCTGGCACAGCTCAGTGTTCCCTTACGGGGCACCACACGGATACATCTGCTAATGTTGCCCGCTCTCTGCGGGTTATCACTTAACAGCCTCTTCCCTTCATTATATCTTACACAGTTGAGTTATCGCAACTCATTACTTCTCAATGGAAGAGAGAGACAGAAGGGAGGCAGATAAGGAAGCGTGTGGTGTACGGATGGGGACATGCAACAGGGCAGGTTGTAAAAACAGGGCCCTGCAGGGACTTTATGTGCTCAAATTAAAAAAGCCACCTGCGGTAAGAAACAGGGCACTTTTGCTGTCTCAGGGCAAGGGGCATATGCTTCAACATATGCTGGTGTCTATCTGGGCATGTGCCTATTGTAAATGCAGCGTGCAAACATGCAGCTCTGTCTCCAAATAAGTTCTATTCTCTAATTATTGTCCAGTGTCTTTGAGCCGCTGATTCTGATAGTGCTGTGCCATTGAGAGAAAAGCTGCTTTGCAGGAGTGATGGAATGACAGCGCGTGATAACTCCACCCATTATGGTATCGATGAAGCCTCACTCTCCCACCAGAGGTGGAAAGTCCAGGGGTCAGAAAGTAAAAGTCCTGCCATGTTTTTCTTCCACCCATGAACTGAACGAATTAGTTCTACCTCCTGGCTTAAGAATTGCACTGACAAGCAAATCCAGGTGATTGGAACAAAATACTGGGGAGGACTTTTACTTTCTGAACCTGGACCTTCCACCTCTGCCCACCACAACAGGATAGCAGACTCAACACCAACTTCTTTGTGCCAACGTTATAAATTGTTAGTGTGTGTCAGTGAGTCTTTTCTGCCATCTGGCATTTGTACTTGGTGAATCTTCTGAGTGTTTTTTTACAGAACGTGGCAGGTGGGAGAGCAGATGTTAGGGGGTTTTCTAAACCTGCCTCTTTAACACCGTTTTACTGAAGTACGAGAGAACAAGAGGCATGCTTGTCTGTGCATTCATTTATTCCCTCCCTTCATAGCACAATATCACAGCACTCAACTCCTACTTTAAGGTATAGGAGATTGTCTGTGCATTCATTTATTCCCTCCCTTCATAGCACAATATCACAGCACTCAACTCCTACTTTAAGGTATAGGAGATTGTCTGTGCATTCATTTATTCCCTCCCTTCATAGCACAATATCCCAGCACTCAACTCCTACTTTAAGGTATAGGAGATTGTCTGTGCATTCATTTATTCCCTCCCTTCATAGCACAATATCACAGCACTCAACTCCTACTTTAAGGTATAGGAGATTGTCTGTGCATTCATTTATTCCCTCCCTTCATAGCACAATATCCCAGCACTCAACTCCTACTTTAAGGTATAGGAGATTGTCTGTGCATTCATTTATTCCCTCCCTTCATAGCACAATATCCCAGCACTCAACTCCTACTTTAAGGTATAGGAGATTGTCTGTGCATTCATTTATTCCCTCCCTTCATAGCACAATATCCCAGCACTCAACTCCTACTTTAAGGTATAGGAGATTGTCTGTGCATTCATTTATTCCCTCCCTTCATAGCACAATATCACAACACTCAACTCCTACTTTAAGGTATAGGAGATTGTCTGTGCATTCATTTATTCCCTCCCTTCATAGCACAATATCACAACACTCAACTCCTACTTTAAGGTATAGGATCACAAGTAGAATTTTCTTAACTGAACATTCTAGAACGCTGACTCAGAATTTTGAAGAAAACATTCCAAAAAAACCTACTCTTCAAAGGGTTAAAACCCGAACGATCAAGGATATTGATTAAAGCAAGGCGTCTCCCGTAATATAAAAGAACAAGCATTGTGTGGAACTGGAAGTTAAGCAACTAAAGACACAATCCTGGGAGGGCTTTGTGTGTTGCTGGGTTTTTTGATCACTGGTGTTATTATATCACTGGTGTGTGGGGACTGAGTGACTGAGACTGTGGAAGGGCTGGACGGTGCAGCAGGCTGTTGGGCCGTTGTTAGATTTCGCCTCCGCGGCAGGGCGCATGAAGAAATTGCAGGCATGCGTATTTGGCACCATCATACAAATTGATTCTCACGGAAAATAAGGCGCTGCTCATTGTGGTTTCACTGCTGAGACTTAGCTCCGTTCTTGGATGCATGACCCTGATCTCTCTCTCTATATATACCACGCTCCCTGTTCTCATCGCTCTCTCTCTATACCACTCTCCCTGTTCTGTGATCTCTCTAACGCTCCCTGTTCTCTCATCTCTCTCTCTCTATATACCACTCTCCCTTTTTTTGTGATCTCTCTAACTCTCCCTGTTCTCTCATCTCTCTAACTCTCCCTGTTCTCTCATCTCTCTCTTTCTATATACCACTCTCCTTGTTCTGTGATCTCTCTAACTCTCCCTGTTCTCTCATCTCTCTCTCTATATACCACTCTCTCTGTTCTGTGATCTCTCTAACTCTCCCTGTTCTCTAATCTCTCTCTCTATACCACTCTCCCTGTTCTGTGATCTCTCTAATTCTTCCTGTTCTCATCTCTCTCTCTACGTCTCTCCCTGCTCTTTCTCTAGCAGTCACCCTGTTCTCTCATCTCTCTCTCTCACTCCCTTTTGTAGGGGGGGGGGGTAGGGGGGGGGGGGGGGGCTTATGCTATTTCATTTCTGAATGTACTTTTGTATGTACATGTGTTTGACCTGTGCCAACGGAAGACTATTAATTAAAGGTGCTTTTTAAAATTCTCTCTTACCTCACAGGTCCCGGTGCTGCGGCCGATGGACCTCATGGTGGAGGCGGTTCCCAGACGGGTCTTCTCCAACGCCCACACCTACCACATCAACTCAATCTCTGTCAACAGTGACTATGAGACGTACATGTCCACCGACGACCTGAGAATAAACCTCTGGAACCTTGAGATCACCAACCGCAGCTTCAGTATCCTTTCAATCAATCGTTTCAGCCAATCACAGTGTTCATATTTATTATGTTAACCTTTGTTAGTAATGATAATAGAAATAATAATAGTTACAATGCTAATAGATTAATGTAGGAGCTTTAAGAAGTACTTTACAGTGTCGTAGGTAACTTATGTCAACCATAACAAATATTAATTAATATAGTTAAATATATTTTTTAAACTATATGAATTATTATGCTTTGATATTAACAGTCCCAGAAGTGTAGAAAAAAAGTAAATACTTGTTGATAACACTCGTTCAGCATGTAAATAATTATTTTTCAAATGCATTCCTATTTAGACAGATTTTTGGTTTTGATTTCTTTTTATATTAAGGAAGCAATTACTGATTAAAAAAAAATGATTTTAATAATTTAATTTAATAAATTTAATATTTAATAAAATACCTTGTGTCCCTTTAGGGGTTGGTAAAGAGCATTGCTGTGCTGTGTGGTAAAATTTGAGGCTTAAAGATTTAATGATTCCTGTTGGGCTAAATGTGCTTTGTTTGTGAAAGATGGGAACATTTGCACGCTACACACAGACGGCTCTCCCTCTCTGTACCGCATTCAATCGTCTTCAGAAACAGCTGGTTATTAGGGAACACTTAAACAGACGCAGGTCCCCATTGATTGCTATCGATTTACACTTTTCTTGGCTGCTGCACGTCATTGGATGTGCTGTTTATTGATCATTGAATGGATTGTTGAACTCTGAAGAGCTGTGAGCACATATGTGATATTTACTAGCTTTAGCTTATTCTATGCGTCAGGCAAGGGGTGAAGACCGTGGCTTTTGATTACTCCATTTCTAACCTTCTGTGACATTATACTCAGGTGACATTTACTTCCTGCTTATGCACTGCAGATGCAAATGAGCTCCATAGCTAACTGTGGTGCTGTGGAGAAACTGCGTACAGTCCCTGTTCAGATGAGCTCCATAGCTAACTGTGGTGCTGTGGAGAAACTGCGTACAGTCCCTGTTCAGATGAGCTCCATAGCTAACTGTGGTGCTGTGGAGAAAATGCGTACAGTCCCTGTTCAGATGAGCTCCATAGCTAACTGTGGTGCTGTGGAGAAAATGCGTACAGTCCCTGTTCAGATGAGCTCCATAGCTAACTGTGGTGCTGTGGAGAAACTGTGTACAGTCCCTGTTCAGATGAGCTCCATAGCTAACTGTGGTGCTGTGGAGAAACTGCGTACAGTCCCTGTTCATATTAACTCCATAGCTAACTGTGGTGCTGTGGAGAAACTGCGTACAGTCCCTGTTCATATTAACTCCATAGCTAACTGTGGTGCTGTGGAGAAACTGCGTACAGTCCCTGTTCAGATACATGAAAAGGGGGGAAAACCCCTCTCTGGTATGGTCCAGTGATCATCATTTTCTCAAAGACATATTTTTTTCTCCTGAGCTGTGACCCCACCCCCCAGACATTGTAGACATCAAGCCCGCCAACATGGAGGAGCTGACGGAGGTGATCACGGCCGCCGAGTTCCACCCCAACCACTGCAACACCTTCGTCTACAGCAGCAGCAAGGGCTCCATCCGGCTCTGCGACATGCGGGCTTCTGCACTCTGTGACAACCACTCCAAGTGTGAGTGCCTCCCTGGGCATCACCCTCTCCATTCGCTCTAACCTGCCTCACCCTCTTCCTGCCTCTTTGCACTCAGGCGGTTTGGGTTAACCCTGACCCTGACCCCCAACCCTAACCCTGTCCCTCGTTTTGTTTATGGGACAATATTATTTCCCCCTTTCACACTTAAAATGTCTTCCTCCTCTATAATCTCAATAATTTCACCAGGCACTGCCATGTTTTGCCAAATGTAAAGAGATGGTCAGGAGTTTGGCGTCTGGTTACCAGGCAACAGGGAGTATGAACGTCGTCCCTCCTCCATTTCATTTTAATGGAGGATTGTTTCGCTTCCACCTCCAGATTAAAAAATAACGGCAGACTGTGATACAGTTTCTTCTAATGCATTCCAAGATCGCCTTCATTGCCTCTCAGCTGGTAAATGAGAACAGCACTAAGGCTCTCAGTAATGTCATGTAAATGATCTGAAATTTAAGTAGAAAATGTGTGCTGTGTAAGACTCCCCAGGCAATTGTGTCTATTAAGCAAATAATAAAAACGAAATAAATAATAATAATAATACAATTCTAATAATAATGGAGGGCTTATCATGCAGGAGCAACTGCCACAAAATGAAAACCCCCCAAAATTTCAGGCAATTTTGCATGAAAATAAATGAATGAATAAATAAATAAATAAATAAATAAATGCAGGATTTGTGTTTATTGCGAAAGCATAGCCCCAGGAGTTTGTTTGGTTGGTTTGGGGGGGGTGGGGGGCAGAAAAGGAGAAGCCTATAAAATAGGGACTGACTCTTTATTGCTCTCACATAAAGCGCTGGCATATTTACGCCCTCTTTTAATTGAAGGCATCACCGTAGAAACGGACCGCCACATGCAGAACACCCCATGTGGACGCACTGATAAGGACGCATTAATATTACAATATTTCTGGCCCATCAAGGGGCTTATCTCTGGGTTCCCCTTTCATCGTAAATACCACCAGATGGAATATATTGACTGCAGAATGGGGGAGATCCGTGTAATGAGGTCACATGATCCAGCTTTATGAACATTCCTTTGTTCGTCTGTACTGTTTGCTGGACTTCACTCACGGTCGCTTCAGACAGAGGCGTTTCGCTCTCCGTGCTATTTGCGGACCTCTGGTATAAAAAGCGCATTTAGCACATCGGCTGAATTATAAACATTTAGCGGCCGCCAAGGGGGGGTTGATGGGCTCGCAATGCCATTAAAAACACGGCTGACTGGTGAAGGCTTTTGAGCAATGGCTTTAATAACCGCACCTTATGTCCAGAGCAGTGTGATGTGGCGCGATATGCCAAAAGCATATTTATTACAATTAGTAAGATTATGGCGTTCTGCGATGGGGAGCTCGCACACAGCTGGAAGTTGTGTCTACTTGCCTGACAACGTGTCTATGAGAAGCATATGGCTCATTGGGTTTCCATGGTCCTCTAAACCCAGCTAGAATGGAGGAATTTCAGTCCTGCTGCCCAGCATTGCCAAAAACACATACATTCAGTTGGGAATTACCTGCGGGAGGAATTTTATGAAGGTTTGTGAATTTTAAGGTTTATCCCTTTAGTTATATGGGATATAATGTAATTGAGGTGAAAATGGCTAGCAACAAAGCTGCAGGTTTTTGATTGACGGGAAAATTAGCTCTTTCGCGAGAAAGGCAATCCCGCCAAGTGAGTTCCTCCTTCCCGGGGGGGGGGGGGGGGGGGGGGGGGGGAGGTTAATTGCGCGCTGGCCTGCAGGGCTGAGGGCTGCAGTGTACACAGCCCACAGTTGGAGTTCAGTTCCAGACCACGGGGCATCTCAGTGCGCTGGACCCTAGTTAGTGTGGAGGGGCGAGCCATCCCCCCCATCCATGTCCATGTCCCAACTGTCCCCATCCATGTTCATGTCCCAACTGCCACCACGCAGAGAGGGGATAGGGTTGCCCGCGCTTTTGGCGGCAGCCACCGGCCCGAATTCGCCGTTATGTTTGGATTCCGTTCATCTCTTCCCCACATATAGAGGAGCGCATACTCTCCGTAATGTAACGTGGCTGTAATATTGGACTTATGGGCAGATGGCGAGGCTGATCATTTTTGCTGTTTCAGAGTCCATTTTATAAGCCTGCTCTTATTTCCCTCGCGAGCTACCCACCACCTTGAGCCGTCCGGCGTGAATCCACTCAGAGCCTCCTTAGAGGATAAAATCCATTTACCTGGTCGCAGAAACAATATTTACAGCTGAGGATGATCTAATACCACTGGTTTGCTCTGATAGCCATTTGGCTAATTTCTTCCTATGACGCTCGCTTATTGAGTTGCGATTGACATTCCCTAGCACTGCGCGACTAAGCCGAGAGGTTCTGACTGAGCATTGTTGGAGACGATTGTGTGACGGTGAAGGATGACTGCATGAAAAGCTGTGTTTACGGGCTGGACACTACAGTGCACAAATCTGAAAACAGACTGTATCGGGCCATTTGCCAATGCTTGTCTGCCATCGGAAATGGACATAATTTTATACACAGAGGTGTCCTTGTCCAGAAATTTGCCATAAATGACCAGACATGGCCGTTCACTTCTCATAATCGAGTATATCCGAGACAAGAAATCCCCGATCAGACGTGGCCCGGGAGTGTGCAGACATTTCTGGAAATATATGTATCAACACGGGAAACTACCGCTCATGCGGCAAATTCCACTAAAATTGAACAGGTCGGATATCTTCCTTTTTTCATGCAGTGGATGTTGGCCAGTCAACCACTGAAAATTAGTTACAGGGAGCTACAGGATGGCTCATTCAGTTAGGGCTCTTTGCAAGTTTAGCTGCGGTGTGTGAAAAGAAGCAGCTTTTCGGACGCCACGTGTTTCGGAGTAGAACCGTGGATGTCCCAGCTCTCCTGAATTGGCAGGGTGGTTCATGCATGGACCGCCGCTGTGTGTTTTTTTTTTTTCTTAAGTCTTGGGCAAAAGGGAGAACGAGCCACAATACCAAAGTCCTGCTTTTTTTCCTGTCCGTTTATAGGATGCACAGTCAAACTGCGTTAAGCAGGTTCACAAGACACCGAAAAGCATCACTAGAAATATTTTAATTTCTTTGTTATATGCATTACATTTGAGGTTGATTTGACTTGATCAGGTCCTAATGTCTTATATCATGAGGGGGTTTGACTGCCGAGCCGATTTTTGTGGTTCAGGATTGGGAAAGTGAGCACCTCAGGTACAGATGAATGGTATTTTTTCATCGCCCACCTGTATAAAAGGACTTCTCGATGGTGCTGCCGCTGACTTTCTACGGCTGTTGGGTTTTGGCGCATAGATGCTGACAAGCTGTGAATGATTTTGTATGGATTCATTCAAATTTATCCATAACTGTGTCTTACATCAAATAATTGAGTGTTACACTGCCCTTACCCACAGTATGGAGAGTTAATTTTGGTAATAGCTATGTCACAAAACATTGGCAAATCCCCAAACTGTGTGTGAATAGAATAACTAACACGAACATTGACTTACTTTAAAGAAACAGTGAGTCAAGTTAAGGATTAGTTCACCCAAAGTTTTGCGGTATCAAGGTGAGCTGCAGCGAATATCTATAAAACTAGTTAAATCTCAGCAAAACTATCTGGATGGATAGATAGCACTCTGGGAATACAGAAACATTGCTAAATTTCATTTTTGGGTCAACTGCACCTTTGACAATGTTAAGGATGAAAACTGTTGATTGAATACTGGCTCAAGTTTCATGTGGGTAAAACACATAGTAGATAAGTCATGGACAAGTGCTATGGTAGGAACACATTCCCACAATGCATCACTTTGTTCTGTAGACTGAGTATGTTCCCTCTTTCTCCTCTGCCTCAGTCTTTGAGGAGCCTGAGGACCCGAGTAACCGATCCTTCTTCTCCGAGATCATCTCCTCCATCTCAGACGTGAAGTTCAGCAACAGCGGCCGCTATCTGATGACGCGGGACTACCTCACGGTGAAGGTGTGGGACCTCCACATGGAGAGCAAGCCTTTGGAAACGTACCTGGTAATGTTCCTTCTCTTCCTCCTTCTCCTCTACTGGTGGAGTCAAAGTAGATTTGCCTTATTCTGTCATACCTGGTGTTAACTGTAGCCCAGTTTCAACCAAATGATCCCTCTCGTACCGAGGGTGCACAATCACCAATTGCGCATCACCCTATGGGGCTATCGGCCACAGTTGGCACTGGTCCGGTTTCGATTCAAAGCCGTGGGATACCTTTACCAAATGAGCCCAGCAGCCCATTCAATTAGATTTTTAACTTCTTCTGGCTTTTTCGATTGTCATGTCTAAGAATTTGCAAGAGCAAGCAATAGGCTACCTGATGAGCAAGTGCAGGCCCACACTTGAGTAGCCTACCCTTCTGAAATCTAGGAAACTGAGGTCAGAAAGATACTGCAGATATTGCATATGAACTAGGTAGTAGCAATGGTATTTACGTCCGTCTGCGCCCAGATCCACGACAGTCTCCAGGAAATGACATCATTGTCTACTCCCAATCTTGCTATCGTGTCCATATTGACTGTTCCCTCCCACAGAGCTCACATGCACCACATCTGCATGTGTTCTCTCCTCCAGGTTCACGACTACCTGAGGAGTAAGCTGTGTTCACTCTATGAAAACGACTGCATCTTCGACAAGTTTGAATGCGTCTGGAATGGATCCGACAGGTCAGAAAGGGGGCTGTGCTTTGGGTTCCATCCAAGATGCCTTATTATTATTATGATTATTATTATTATTATTATTATTATTATTATTATTAGCAGTGGTAGTAGTGAATTAATTATTATTAGTAGTCGTAGTAGCAGTAGTATAGCGATATTATTATCATGATCACTTAATGTCTGATTTGATCTGACTGAACTCCATTGCTGTTCATTGTGGTTCACTATCGGCAGTGTCATCATGACGGGATCCTACAACAACTTCTTCCGCATGTTCGACCGCAACACCAAGCGGGACGTGACGCTGGAGGCGTCGCGAGAGAACAGCAAGCCGCGGGCGGTGCTGAAGCCGCGGAAGGTGTGCGTGGGCGGAAAACGGCGGAAGGACGAGATCAGCGTGGACAGCCTGGACTTCAGCAAGAAGATCCTGCACACAGCCTGGCACCCTTCCGAGAACATCATCGCCGTGGCAGCCACCAACAACCTCTACATATTCCAGGACAAGGTCAACTAACAATGCGATTACCCTCACCCCCTTCCCAAACATCAAGACACTGAGGCGCTCAGCAATTACAAAGACTTTTCTCCAAAACCCCACAACCCCCCCCAAACCCCACTACCCCCCCCCCCCCCCCCCTCCCTCCCAAAAAAAAAAAACCCCAGCAATATTTACGATGTCCTCCCCTGATGCCAGGACTGTGGATCTGTGTGTGGGACAGGCGGGGCAGTGCTGGGAGAGAGTATTATTTTTTTACGTTCGTGAAAAGGTGGGACGGTTATTTGGGACTGGGGATGCAAAGAGACTAATGGAAGACCCCAGTCCTGCCGAAAGGACGTCACGTGACATGAAGGCCGGGCTGGCGTGGACCCCATGTGTCCTGCACAAACCCCACCCCCTCCCGTTCACTTTCTGTGACCTTATTTATTTTAGCTATTTGTTTTAATATAGGAAAGTTCACCATTTGTTTCTGCACCTGCTGAATGTTGGTGGCATGTTACGGGAGAGGACAAATTATTTTTTAAAACTATGTAGCAGTTTTGTTTGTTCCTTTTTGATTTGAATTTATTTTTAAAGAAATCTGAAAAATATAATAAAACAAAATAACCAAAATCGCAAATGCAGTATTTCTTTAAGAATACTTTTCTTATTCTTTTTAAGAATCACAAAGTCACCCAGCACTGCCTTGTCATCAAGGTAGTGGGGGGGGGCACTGACTAGCCATGGGTCGGCCAGGGTGGGCCACTGCCACCTAAATAGTATCCTGGCCCACCCATTTATCTGGGCTGAACCACCACACACAGGGGCACCGCCAGGGATTTTGGGCCAGGCCACCCCATTCCTGCACAATTACTGTAACCACACCACCAGAATCTATTAATTGACCCATTGATTGGAAATACTAACATTTTATTGGCTGTCATGTTAACATTGGCAGTCACCTTGACCCTTGACTTTGAGTGTATTTTTGAAAATTCCCATTACAGTGCATCAACATTGGCTGTCACTTTACTGTACTGTGTCACTCGATGCTTGAAACAGTGCCTAATACAGACTATAGGCCATTTTACATTATATTACATAATTATCATTTTATTTTATCTTATGAATTTGAATGTAGGCAATTTAAGCATTAGGCCTTTTTTTCATAATTCAAAAAAAATTCCAACGGACCCCCTGCTAATGTCAAGGAGAAACATGTTTACATGCACATCATTATTCTGTTCTTAATCAGAAAACTAAATTACTTAGGATGCTGCCGCTGTAAAAAAAAAAAAAAAAAGCCTGCCGGAAAATCTGAATAGGTTGCGTATGCGCATAATAAAATGCCGTGTCCGAATCAGCGCACTTGCCTAGTAGGCTATGCCAGTTGAGTATACCTTTTTAAAAAGCTGTTAAGTAGCCTACGCGACAATTCTGAAAATTGAGTGTTCATAATACCCCCGGATTATATACTTATTTTCGTTGACAATTATATTGAGGATATGTTTTGCACACTGCATGTCACTAAACAGTATGCAGCAAGTAGTGTACAGCAGGCTACACAGGACGCAGTAGATAAGACTCTGATTCGGACACAGCCAAAAGTTTAGAATCACTGGGACATTTTTATGTTTTTGAAAGAAATTGATAATTTTATTTACCAAGGTAGCATTAAATTGATTTTAAAAATGCAGTCCAGACATTGATAATTTTAGAAACTACTATTTCTATTTCATTCTATTTATATTTTAGTAATTGTAGCCACTTTTTACACATAGTAAGTCCCCCACATTTTAAGGCACCAAAAGTAATTAATATAAATTTAAATAAAGTAATCATATTTCGTATGTGGTTGCATATCCTTTGCATGCCGTGACTTCCGGATGTCTGTGAGCCAACAACATCAAAAGACTCTTGATATCTTATTTTCAGGTACTCACACAAGCAATACTCTAACCTTTCTGCATTTGAATGGATCTCTATGGTAATTGGGGGGTTGGACTAGATTAAGCTATAAATTACACGGGAATAGTATGGAACACATGGTTGGTTAAATGGCTGTACGTCATCAAGGGTCTGAGGTATCAAACAAGCCTCAAATCATTACTCTGCTGCCAGATATGCAGTAGATATGGATGGATCATTTTAAGGGTTGTTTCTCCTGACTCATTTTCCTATTGAAGTCTATGGGAAAGTCAGAACCATTTTTATATGATGTGTGATTCGTAAATGTCGTTGTATAATGCGCTAGCCAGCTAGCTAAGCTCACATTATGATAGCCTATTTTACACTTGGGGAGGCAAGATACCTAAAGAGTGACGCAAAATGACGCCAGAGGTTTCAGAGGGCAGAACATATTCTATTAATGTCAGTTTCAATAACCAACAATAACAATCCTATGTTCTAATATTTTTGAGAGCCCCTGTCAGTCGGGGCCCTTGGAATCATCCTAAATCCCCCCCTACAACGCCCCTGACCACAGCCTATTGTGAATGCCCACCTAGGTAGTTCTATGCAGGCCAAACTATATGAATATTTCTTGCCTGTCAAAAATTCAATATTTTGGGGTTGATCTACAGGCCTGCAAAAATGAATGCTTTATTAGCTCACACAACATTGGAAGGATGGAGACATGAAGACTGACAGAAAGCTTGGTTATGTTTCCAGTGTTATGTTTCCCTGACTTACTCATTCTGCCTTTATAGTTTTGGCCCACAGACCAGTAATTTTTTTATTTTACACAGCACAGTAATTCTGATGTATATTGACTTGCAGGACAAAACCAGCTTTCTCTGAGTAAAGCAAAGAAAAAATGTAAAAGTTAAAACTACTTTGCTTTAAACACTTCCAGACACTTTGTAGGAGCATAATTACAGAATGCAAATACTGATCTAAGAACTTTATTCTTCAAACTTGAAGCTGCTCTCATACCTCAGACTCCCTCTATCCCCATTTCACATACAGGACAGAGGGGGGTGAAATCCCCGATACCAAGAGCAAATCTCACTAGTTAGTGGGGGGTGGCAATGCACTATAAAGGTTAAGGGTTTTTAGACAAAGGGGAGCGGTGGTAGAACACTGCTGTACCCTTCAGCAAAATTCTTAACCTGAACTGTTCAGTATATATCCAGCCATATGAATGGATACAATGTAAAAGTTGCACTGTGCTAAATGCCTGTAACGTAATATGTAATGGTTATACAGCATTTATCGAATCATCTCTGCACTGCTCTCAATAACATCACTCTGGCTTTTATTGCCTTTTCTTCCTGTATGGTCAGCATATCAATGAACCTCCTTTTCCATGCTTCCTCCATGTTGGATCTGCTTGGCACTGCATACGGCTTTTCCGTGTTGCACTCATTGCTGTGCTGCAACAGCTCTTTTGTGGAGAGACACTATGCTAAATAAATTAGATCTGATTGGTATATCCCCTGCTAAGGGAGAGTGGGGTGGGGCTGGATACAGTCTAAGCTCCATGGACCTCCAGAAAAAATATTTATTCTGTTTCCTGGAATAAAATTCTCCCTACTCCGGAGACTGCTGCTCAACCTGGTTTCCAAGCTGCACTACCGGTTCCAATGTGACTGAAGACAGGGATTACAACACTGAAAAATGGAGGTGCGTGATTGGTTGATGCTTCAATTTTACTGGAGAGAGGGTAAGGGTGATGTGCCCAAGCCAGAGATGAATGGTTCTATGATTCCAAGGGATGTTTGCTACCTTCGTCTGAAAAACAGCGTACACTGTAATCTTTCTTAAATAATGCTTAAAGGGGCTATATATAATGTTCAGAAAATCCCTCTCATTACTGACACCGGTGGCCGTAAGTAAATTGCAGCCAGCAGCCTGCTGCTAGCACGCTTCCACACACTGAAGCAAAATTTGGTGGCTGGATAACGTTAGCTACTATCCGGCCTGGATCCGGCGTTGTTTGGTTACGTTAGCTGGTAAAGTAATTTGGAAACGGCGAGCTAGCCAACAAACGTTACCAGGCAGATCAGCCCCGGGAATCGGGTTTGAATCAAAGTAAGTTAGCTTGGTAACGTTATCCACTCAGACAGAATTTTGGCTTGTGATAGCATTCACCCCATTTGCCCAAACGGGCTTCAGTCGATACTAATTTATTTATCTTCACCTTCGGTAGTTTGCTGGTTGACTGGTCCATTTCTCAGCAGCTAACTAGTGTTACAGGAGTTCGCTAGCCCTCTAGTTTAGGCTGTGGGGGGGCGGGCCAGAGAGAGGGAAGGCACTCGGAAGCGCGCTTAGACGTCACATCCTTCATTCGCAAAATTATTTTCCTGGCAAATCCGACCCGAGCCCTTTACATAAAAATCAACCCTTGGGCTTTTATATGCAACGGAGAAAGTCAGGGAAGGTCTTCTTTTGTGAGTTACATTACAATCTGTTCATACATTGGCAATTGAAAGCGATTCATGCATGTAAAAATCTTACATATAGCCCTTGTAAAGCTTTAATTTGCTTACTGGCAATTCATGTATGAGTGCGGAAGAACAATTACATGAGTTGTACCTAATCTTACTTTTTTCTGACCCTTTGCTGAACCCACGGACTGATCACCAAATGTCAGCACTCTAATCACAAGCTAAATATAACCTTTGGAACAATCAAACCTTCTTAGTGCCTTACCAACACAAAACAAGTACAGATTATCACAGTGTGCTGTAAACACAACTGGACCACCAATGTGAACAGACAAATACAATATTATATACCGTGTTCTTTTAGAAATGGCATATTAACAAAGGAGTTGATGTCCTCCAAATGTACAAGTCAAACCAATTTCATCTTGGCATGTCAAAACTGACATTCTACAGAGTCTGGGGTTTGGTGACACATTTCAATTGCATATTTAATCATTATTCTAATGTGATTATAGCCAGACAAACAGAATTTCCATGGAGACAGTGTGACCTATGATTTAAAGTCTTTGACTTGGGTGCAAAGCAACAGTATTTTTTTTGTCAGTGCACAAACAACAAAAGGAACTACAGATGACTACAGCAACGGAAACAGAAATTACATCTGAAATTACATCAGGGATTTAGCTCCTGTGAAAGCAATAACAGAAATAGAGAAAATACCTATATGTAGCTAAAACAGGATTTATATACAGTATATACAGTGCCCTCCACTATGATTGGCACCTCTGGTAAAGATGAGTAAAGAGGGTTATAAGAAATTCACAATTTTGCTTAATCTCACACTGAATAAATGAGAAATATTCAACCTTTAATTGAAGTAAATTTATTTTGAAGAAAAAAAAATCCCTCATCAAAGAGTCTTTTATTTCGAACAAAACCATGTGTGCCACAATTATTGGCACCCCTGCATTTAATATTTTGTACAACCTCCCTTTGCCAATGAAACAGTCTTCTCCCGTAACATCTAATAAGGTTGGAGAATACAGGGCAAGGAATCTGAGACCATTCCTCTTTACAGAATCTCTCCAGATCATCCAGAGTCTTAGGTCCTTTCTTGTGCACTTTCCTCTTCAGCTCAGCCCACAGGTTTTCAATGGGTTTTAGGTCAGGGGACTGAGATGGCCATGGCAGAAGCTTAATTTTGTGTTCAGTTAACCATTTTTGTGTTGATTTGGACGTATGTTTTGGATGATTGTCCTGCTGGAAGATCCAACGATGACCCAGTTTTAGTTTCCTGGCAGAGGCAGCCAGATTCAGATTTAAAATTTCTTGGTATTTCATGGAGTTCATGATGCCATGTACCCTAACAAGGTTCCCAGGGCCTTTGGAGGAAAAAAACAGCCCCACAACATCATGGAACCTCAACCATACTTAACAGTGGGGATCGGGTTATTTTCAGTATAGCCATCCTTCTTTTTACGGCAAACCCATCTTGAGTGTTAGTTGCCGAAAAGCTCAATTTTTGTTTCATCTGACCATAGACCACGGTTCCAGTCAAAGTTGCTGTAGCGTTTAGCAAACTCCAGGCGCTTACGTTTGTGGTGAAATGACAAGAAAGGCTTTCTTCTGGCATGCCTTCCAAATAATTTGTTGGCATGGAGGTGACGTCTAATGGTAGTTTTGGAGACTTGATGACCCCAAGATGCTACTTTCCTCTGTAATTCCCCAACAGTGATCCTTGGGGATTTTTTTGCCTCTCTTACCATCCTCCTCACTGTACGTGGGGGCAAAATAAACTTGGGTCCTCTTCCAGGCAAGTTTGTAACAGTTCCAATTGCTTTGAACTTTTTAAGTATTGCCCTAACAGTAGATATGGGCATTTTCAGGTAAGTAGCTATTTTTTCATAGCCATTCCCTGACTTATGAAGCTCAACACACTTTTCCCTCATTTGATTTGTGTGTTCTCTTATCTTTCCCATGTTGCTGTATGAATAAGGGAAAATGGAATATGAATATCTGTCACCTCATATTTATACCCCAGTGAAACAGGACGTCATGGATTCTTGAAAGTTCCTAAACACTCTGCTCAACTTAAAAAAGTAAAATATAAATGCATTTTGTTCATAAGAATTTCTAGGGGTGCCAATAATTGTGGCACACATAGTTTTGTTAAAAATAATTATTTCTTGAGTCATTTTTCTTCTCAGAATAAATTTACTTCGTTTAAAGGTTGGATTTTTCTCATTTTTTCAGTGTGAGATTAAGCTAAATCCCGAAAAGGTGATTTTTTTATAACCCTTTTTTCTAATCTTTACAAGTGTTGCCAATAATTGTGGAGGGCACTGTATAAAGACTTGAGAGCTCAGCTAGATTTGGCAAGTAGCCTGTGTGCTTTAGTTTTAGCATCACAAAGATCTTACTGGGCCAGCTCTCAATTCAAAACCAAAAACCGTTAGAATATGACTAGCCTACGCTTTGTCATCATACTAGGGTGACAGATCAATGAAAAATAAACGTCCATATTTCCCATTTTTTTCTGCAAAAAAAAAAAAGAAGAAAACTGGCTATGATTCGTTTTATATTTGCTGGGAGGAATTTTGCAATCGCGGAATTAGAATTATACCAGATGGCACCTTGTAAACACAATATTAAATTCATGGTGAATCGCTAGAATAAAGTTTCATAAACTAGGCCACTACCATCACGGTCACTCGGGTGGTCTCCATTAAAATGAGAGGTTAGAGCACTCCCTTGTGGCGTAAGTACAGTATTGCTCATGTAAATTGTTCGTTGGGGAGCAGTCTATCTGGCCGTTCTGTTTCCATGTACAGGTCTTGGCAACCTCTTCAGTGGTCATGTGCATACATTCTTTATCTATACAATTATTAATGACATTTTACCCTAAATATTAGGCGACGCTCGTGTATGTCGCGTTTTCGAGAATACAATAATCAGTAGGCTAGGTCTATAGGCTACTGAATGGACCAGCTAATAAAACACCCCAATTTAAAAGAGTGAGCCACATGTCTCCAAGATCAGCAATTGTGGGCGGATCATAAAAAAAGGAATGAGTCGGTTTTACCGCAGGTTTGGAGCATTCATCACAAGCGAGTCTTTGAGCATGCTTGTAGGCGCAGTTTTATCACCCTTCCCTGGAACTTTGTCCATGAATAATAAGAAGCAATTTACAGGTTTCTTGCTGTGTACATTTTCAATTAGACTTAATGGCCAAGTCATAAAATAGCCTACACATATCTCGATTCTTGCATAAAATACAAGACTTATGATCGAAATCGTAGCGTGGCAGAATAATTGGAAAAGATTTAAAGATTAGGACAAGGCACCATAGCGCTTAAATCCTATAGGCCTGTTCTTCCCGTGGTTGGACAAAATGCCATTGCCAAGGTGCGTGGAGAAAGGAGCGTGAAAATCACAATTCTAAATGACAGTGCGACACACTGCAATCGATTTCGAAACAGTGGGCTAGCCTACACATTCGTATACTTGGTAAATATTAATAAAATCACAGCTCTTCGATTGAGTGTTTGTTAGAAAGACACGCAGAAGATCATCTATAATGCGGATGGCAAGAAAGAACCCAATTAAAAGAAAACAAGACCAGTTAAAAAATAACATTTTTCAACAGTGAAATATTGCGCACTGTTTTTCCCAATTATTTCATTTGAAATCAATGGTGCCTATCGAAAACAAATTAATTTCAGCCTAACGTCTTCCCGTTTCAGGACATTTTTAAACTGGCTTTTTTTCTTGTACATGATTTATTAAAAAAGCATTAACTTTTAATGTTTTTAATTGGCCCCATGAGGGTACCGCTAGGGGTAAAACAAAACACTTCCTTTAAGCCGGTGCTGGAGACTGTCAATCAAGTTGCCGGTATATATACAGCAACAGACCTCGCGCTGTCATTTCAGACACTGCGACAGCAGCAGGAGCGGGACTTAAACCCTATCAGTTACCTCCATCTGATTTCAATGTGCAGCAATTGAACTCCACGGCCAAGACGCTTGAACCTTTTTCATTAACAAAAAAACAGGATTTCAAAAACTCGGTTTTATTAGCTTTTTTTCCCTACAAGATGGATCAACCGCTACAGCAAAGTGTGAATATTAGCAAGACAAACAACTCTATAGACAAGCATTCAGTATTCGAAGGGGACGGTCAGGATTTATTGAATTCCCAGGAATTAAAATTACTGATACCGACCATCCTGGGCATCATTTGTGTGCTAGGCTTTGCCGGGAACATGATGGCTATGGGTGTCCTGGTCAACAACGCCCTAAAGAGCAAACTGACCCTCATCAACGGCTTGATCCTCAACCTGGCGCTGGCCGACGGGCTGGTGCTGGCATTCGTCGCCCCCTTCAAGGGCGCCTCGTACACCCGGGCCGGCTGGACCCTGGGCTGGTTCGTGTGCAAGACCTGCGACGGGTTCCTCAACTCCTGCATGGCAGCCAAGAGCTTCACACTCGCAGTCATGGCCAGGTCCTGCTACCGCTACGTGAGTAACCCCGGCAAACAGGTGAACATCCGGCAGAAGGCCATCCTCACCGCCCTGCTCTTCACCTGGCTGTCGGCCTGTCTGGTCTCCCTGCCGCACTGGATGTTCACCACCCTGCAGCGGAGCGGGGAGGGGCTGGTGTGCGCCCAGGCTGTACCCGCCTCCGCCCGGGCCGCCATGGCGGTATATGTCAAGGCATACCCCCTCGTGGCCTTCGGTGGGCCCCTGTGCTACGCCCTGCTCTGTTTCTGGCGGGCGTACGGCAGGTGCCGGCGGAGGCCCGGCAAGACCCAGAACCTGCGGACCCAGATCCGCTCCCGCCAGCTGACCGTCATGCTCTTCAGCCTGACCATCGCCACGGCGATCATGTGGCTGCCACAGTGGGTGTCGTGGGTGTGGGCGCGGTACGCGGAGGAGAGGGGGGGCCCACTCCCGCCGCCCCTCTTCACGCTGTCTGCCGAGCTCCTGGTGTTCTCCATCTCCCTGGTCAACCCGCTGCTGGTGCTGGCGCTCTCGGACGAGTTCCGCGACGGCTACTCCGACCTCTGGAGGCGCTTCACGCTGAGGAAGCCCCCGCCCAAGAGCAAATCAGGCCCGCACACACCCTCCGCGCCCAAGTCCCCCTGCCCCCGACCTGAGCTCGGGGGACACCCCCCTCCTCACTCAGCTGAGCCACCCAAACAGGACGACGACCCCAAACCCAAACCCCTGCCAGAGGACCCAGACAGCCCAGCCAACAAAGACGGAACCGTCCTGCCGGACCTGGAGCAGTTTTGGCACGAGCGAGAGACGGGCCCGACCACTGCGGAAAATGACCCGGTTCCGTGGGAGCACCAGAACCAGGCTGAGGTATAGCAGCAATGCTAAACCTCCATTTTACAAGCAAATGCCCCTCCAACCCAACACCCTGCTCCAACCCATTGACACAACAGCAGAGCTTTGGCTCAAATGAACTTCGGAAGGATCTGACCATGCATGTTGCAAGTGCAAACACAACTTGCCAGCTTTTACTTTTTTGTTACAGTAAAGTTTTGCCTTTCTATTACTGCAAATTGAGAATTGGTAATCTTAAACATACGATCCATTTTTGCAATTCACAAGATTTTATATTTCATTGAGGTGACCCTTTATCTCACAAATGCTCCTACAGCCCAAGTAATCGCTCAAGCAGTTTCCGTTCAAAGTATGTTAAAAATATACAATGAAATATACTGATGAAATATCCACACCAAAAAGAATAACTGACATGGACAGACCGTCTCCACATCAATAAAGGGTATTGTAGAATACTGTAAATTATGCATGCCATTTGTGAATGTTTGCATTTTGCAAACTGCGCCGGTCGGTTGTTCGTTGTACAGTTAGTGTGGATTTTGCATCCACTTTAATGGAGCGGAAATGTGCAGTGATAACGTGTATTTTGGAAGTTTTTTGTAATAAAGTGAATGTTAAAACCTTTTTCAGTCGATTCCTTTATCACAAATATACCAACTGTACAGTTCGAGACAGAATTACATTGCTTCCAGTTTGCATAAGGCTCTTGACTGTCTCCAAATATACTGGTATCATACCATACATTTATACATGTAAACTCTACGCTCGTAAATGTTGTACTTGTAATAGCCAAACGATTGTACATTGAAACCAACGGGGAAAAAAACACAGTAATTTGTAAAGGAATTAAGAAGCAAATTGTTCACCGAGCAGACAGTTCCGTAACTAAACTGTAGGAGAATGAAGGGGTGAATTTCATGGGGAGAAACTGCTGCCTCTCTTAGCAAAATGTCTCATCTCGCTCTGAAAATGGACAATATGTAATATCAATTTAGTGACTGTAAAAATCATATGCTAAAGACATAAATGTTAAATACGATCTTGGGGGTGTCCCGTTCTGTCCACATCCCCGTTTGCACTCAGTCATTGGAAAGTCAGACCATTTCTAGTCCAAGCAGAAAAAATAAAAACATTGGATGTACCAGTTACCTAAAAAAGTGGGTTGCATTTATTCCATTAAACTTGTACAGAAACATAGCAACAAGGCAAAATTAAACCACTTTAGAAACATTCAAACAGTGTAATGTTATAGTTACAATGACCAATTTTTTTTCCTGCTTTGATAATAATTAAAAAAAGGTCGTTGCGGCCATCGAGCCCTGCAGAGTCAACCACGCCGCCATCCTCTAAAGCTGCTCGTGACCGCGTATCGGGGCTGCTGGCGGGTGAAGCCACGCACGGACACCATTTTGGAGGGTGATCCCTTCGCCGCCACCACAGCTTTTGGCGGGCCCTGGAAAAATCCCCCCTGGTGAGAACGATCGGATGCCATCTAGACGTTTGAATATGTACAGGGGCGTTCGGCGGTATGGCGGGACGCTGCAGGTAATACTGCGCACAGTTACAGGCCAGCGGGATGGCTGCAGCGCGTGGGGGGGGGGGAGGGGGCGGTGGGGGGTGTTGCGTGGGCAGTGGTTTAATTTTTGGAACGGCGTGTGGGCTCAGAGGCGGTGGGGGGAGGAGGGGGCCCACGGCGGTCCAGGTCCTCGATGTAAGACATGATGAGTTTGCGACGCTCGTCGGGAACGCAGTCCAGCACGAGGTATCGCTTGTCGTTCTGTAGGACCTTCTCCACATCTTTCAGGTGCTGATCCGACTCCTGTATCAGCTTCCGGGACCTGCGCAGGGGAACAGGAAGTCGGCCCGCCGTTACAAAGCGTGCAGGGTGCTGCCAGCATGTAAAGAGCGGCTCCGTCAGCTCATGCAAACGCAGATCCCAAATGATCCCGAAGTCTCCCTCCGCTGAAATGAGCTGAATCAATGCTGCTTTTACTACTAGTTTATTTAAACACAAAATAATTATACAGTACGTAGGGTAGGTAAGAATTCCAATCAATAAAGGATACTACGAAAATTACAAACGACCTCCAATCCTACTGCGCCATCACAATCATTGGTCAGGATTCATTCCTATAATATATTCTCATACACAATCTCGACTGATCTAAAAAAATATATATTATATCCCCACACAAGGGTTAACACACGTGGCAAAGCGGAAATACTGTTCTGTTGGGCTAGAAAAACACTTTACCATTGGCAAATGGACAAGCCAGTTATAACAGGTATAGCCCGTGTCAGAAATCTGCCCTCACTCACATTAGCTTCAATGGCCTGATGGAAATCTCTATGCCCCACACCAGTTTGGCTGAACCAAAGTGAGAGAACACACTCGCCTGTACGTGATGAACTTAGTCTCTTTCAGGAGCGTTCTGAAGTCTGCTTTTGCGGTGATGTACTTGTCTTTGATGTAGTCTTCAAACTCCCTCTGCTTCTTCTACAACATAAAAAACAGGAAGCACACACAATTCACACGGTGGTACAGGGAACAAGACAACTCAGAGAACGTCAACATAACGCACTGATGACAAACATTGGGTAAGGATCGGGGACAGTTATTGATGGTTAGTGATGACAACCTTCACTTGAACTTATGAGAGATAATCACCCGGTCGCTGCTGGAAAACTTTATGCAGCGCGGATCCTCCTTGATGAGTTTCTTCACCTCCTTCCAGCTTGTGGTCAGTGTAATCTAACGAAAATAAACAAAGATCTCTGCACATCACCGTTTCACAATACTCCACACTCTCTACACACCACCGTTTTCACAATACTCCACACTCTCTGCACACCACCGTTTCACAATACTCCACACTCTGCACACCACCGTTTCACAATACTCCACACTCCCTGCACACCACCGTTTCACAATACTCCACACTCCGAACACCACCGTTTCACAATACTCCACACTCTGTACTGCACACCACCGTTTCAAAAAGCTCCACATTCTCTGCACACCACCGTTTCAAAATGCTCCACACACTTTGCACACCACCGTGTCACAAAACTCAAATGTACCATATGATCATCTCACCAGTGTGGTTTCGTCCAGTAGCTGGCGGAAGTGCTCTTTCTTCTTCTTGGCGAGGGCCTCCACGTGCTCGTTGAAGAGCTTCTCTTTCTCGTCACGCTCCAGCAGTGACGCCGACTCCCAGCGGTGGTCCTTCCGCAAGTTCCTCCGCGTGTCAGACCAGGACGCGTCTGGCGACCGTACCTATCGCAACACGTACACGTACACACACACACAGTAAGGTACAGTGTGACGAACAATCGCCACTACATAAAACTGCCATTCCTTTCCCAGAAACCATCAAACCTCTAACATACTGAATTAGAGTGAATGTGAATGCAGATTAAAAAGCTTAATGCACAGGGACTTGGTTCAGGTGACCTTCAAAGCTTATCTGACAATGGTCAAATAACCCTTGTCGTGGTGTGTTGTTCTCACCATGTCAGACATTAGGGCTCTGAAGTGCTGGATGGCCTCTTCGCGCTTGTGCTGCTCGCGCTCACGGTCGATCTCCTTAGTCTGCTCGGACCGAGCCTTCTGCACCTCCCTCTCCCGCTCCCTCAGGCTGGCCTCGACCCGGGCCTGCCGCTCTAGCTCCTTCTCCTTCTCTGAGTCCAAGTTCTGTAAGAGAGAGGCACACCGTTACACAACACACACCACTTTATACTGTACATGACATATACGGTACATACCAACACACACCACTTTATACTGTACATCACATATACGGTACATACCAACACACACCACTTTATACTGAACATCACATATACGTTACATACCAACACACACCACTTTATACTGTACATCACATATACGTTACATACCAACACACACCACTTTATACTGAACATCACATACATTCTCTCACACTTGGAGGTAGCGCTCCAGACATACATGTACGTACATCTTACACACACAAACCAACAGCATCGCGCACACACACGCACACGCGCACGCACATACACCTGCCGTACGTCACATCCGTTTACAGAATCGGAGCATATGCCCAGGCACAGGGGTTCAGCATCATCCTCTACATGCGCGGAGTGACACGACCAGCCCACAGGACCCCGGCCTGGACAGTGTTAGCGTAAGCGCAAGCGCGTCCCACCTTGGCCTGCTTCTCCACGTACTGCTTGTACAACTCCTCCCTCATGGCTGAGCTCTCCACGGCTTTGTAGCGCTGGTCTCCCTCCAGCTTGTCCTTCACCTTGCTCCAGCGCTGCTGCCCCTCCATGTGATGGTCGGCCAGCAGCTCGAAGAAGTCGTGCTTCACCTTGGACCCAGGAGAAGAACGCCATTGAAAAAAAACAGCCGTGCGGTACAAATGGAGGGGCTGACTTGGGTTAACGGTACTTAGGTTAAGGCATTTTGGTGAAAGAACTGCAAACACAAGTGATTCTCCATTAGGAATGGTGAACAGGGTCTTTAAAGTTCTCATGCAGAACTCCAGAAGCAGCGTAAGGAGGGCCACTTTAAAGGTAACCATGGGAAATCTATTGACAGTCTTTGGCTTAGTGTGAATGCAAGGGATGACTAATTGTGCCGTAGGGAGCGTCTCTGTCCCCTTTGGTTTGAAAAGGGGGGCAGGCAGGGAGGATTGCCGCAGAGAAACCCCCTACCCAGGCCTTCACCCCCCCAAGCTCCCCACCCTTAGCCAGTCTCTGGTGGGTGACATTTCAGAGTCATTAATCTTTGATGGGTGACCTTTCACTGTGATGAAACATTTACAGCGGTTAGGCCCCGCCCACAAAACCAAAGAGCACTCGCTTAAGGGCAGAAATCAAGGAGCAAAACCCAAGGAGAAACATTGGCTGGGCTGCGTGCGTCAATGCACTCATGTGACTCAGTCGCAGGTGCCGACTACAAAAATCAACACCAGGGGGACATACTACAAAGCAGGATTACTGAGTTAGCTGGATAACTGCACTGATTAAAACCTGGAACACCTCTTTTTACTTCAGTCAATGTTCCAGATTCGGGAGGGTTCCGGGTTTTACTCAGTGACGTTATCCAGCGAACTCAGTAATCCTGCTTCGGAGGATACCCCCCAGGTCCAATCAGATCCAGCTACAACAGACTGAGCACGTTGAATTGCGAGAAGTGCGCCTTTTGTGTACACTTCCATCAGATTGGCTCATTTTGTAAATGAAAATGACTTGGCCTTGTTGAACACTGGGATGACCGGTTTCAGAGCTGCACACAAGTTTTAGTGAGTCTCCAGACCCAGCCCTTTGACACCGTTTTCACCTTATCCCCTATCGGACTGCACCTTCTCTTTCCCTCTACCATCAGCCTTAGCTCCGCCCCCTCCTCCCTTGGAGAAGCCCGCCCCCCTACATCCTCCTCCTCCTCCTGGTCTCCCCTGACCTCCCCTGACCTCTGTTTCGAAATCCCACCTTCTCTCCCCGGTTCTTGGAGTCCTCCTTCTCCTTCTTCCTGAAAGCGGACATAAACTCAGTGAAAATGGCCTCCCGGTCCTTCATCTTCTCGATGGCCTTGAACCGCAAGTCCTTGGCGTGTTTGGACGCAAACTCGCTGAACGTTGTCCTGTGAAAAAGATAAAAGGAAAAACTAATTATTGACAACTGAAACGTGAACCCCGGGATAACAACTTTCCTGTATGAAATCCTTTCCTTGGGTCACCTCAGTCATCACCAATGAATTTGCGGCATGTAAATAGGGTGAGTCACGGCAACCATGTTGTGACAACCTGCATCGAATATGTGCCACTGTGAAATGGCATGCGTTTCACAATGTAGATAATTCAATTTTCATCAAGTAAAACAGCGTAGAAACCCCCAGAGAAAATGGCGGTACGCACCATACTCTCCGAGCTCACCTGACGTTCAGCTTGGCCTCCTCCATCATCTTCCTGAACTCCTCCTTGGCCTGCATCAGTTTATTCTTCTTCTCCTTTCTCTCCTCCTCCGCTCGGGTCTTCACGTACTGGTCAAATACCTGCAGGGGGCGACGGAGAGGGCTGAGGAGGGGTAAGCGTGTATACTCGCGAGTGTCTGCCGTTCCATCGCCAGCTTGGTAAAAACGGTAAGCAGCTGTCGGTTTGCTCCACCCTCCCTCTCCTCTTCTCTGGGGAGAGAACTATTTGGGCGCACCAGTCATGATGTACACCATGAATAAATGCATTTCTACTGCATTTTGAAGACAAGCAGGTAAAACAGCTGCTACTAGTTCAAGATTTTTCTACACACTAACCGTTAAGCTGTTTAAAAACAGTTAACGTTTGCACTGTAATGAATGCAAACATTCATGGGAGAGGTGGACGCGCGAAAATGATTACAAGCACGTAGGCTGAAGGAACAAACGCTCGCTTCTCTGCCGTGAACCTGGCGTGCGGGCCGCGCTCGTTGGCTGTTCCGGAGTGTTCCGTACCTGCTTTCTCTCTTTTGGGTTGAGCAGCAGATATCTTGGATCAAACACAATCTTGTGCAGCTCTTTCTCCCATGTAGAGAAAGCTGAAACCTGCGGGGGGAGGTGGGGGTAGGAGGGAGGCAGCAGAGAGAGAGGTAAATAAAGTGGTCTAATTAGACGCTTATAACAAGCAGTCGTGTTCTCAGCTGCCCTCCCGCCCACCGAGCCCAGAGCCTGGATGGGGGGGGGCGTCCGTCCGTTTCATCATCTAAACCATCATCTCTAATGAATGACTCTTCATGGAGGGGGGGCTGAGCCCCTCTCCTGCGCTAATTGGCACAGAGAAAAGCACGGTAATTAAGCGCAGAGCCCCGTCCTCTCCCCCCAATCAGCCGCGCGAAGCACCGCTGGCTACGTGCCGTTCTCCACGCTGTGGTCGCCGACGCCAGGAAAGCCTGAAAGCTTGCACCTTTCTATTAAACACCCCTTTAATCTCCTCATTTTTTAAATACGTTTTTTAAAAAGGGTACAAAGAGATGCAACCTTCTTAAAGCACTAGGGGGGCAATCAGGAGGCTTTAAATGTTGGTTTAATTTATTATTATTTATAGGGTATTAACACCTTTAACCCTGATGAATAGGGTTTTTAAAAAAAATGTTTTTCTTCAAGTCAAAATTCTGGGTTCTAGAACTTCAATAGAGCTCGGGAAATTTGGTCGGTCGGTATGGCAACCGGGATCGGCCGCCATCTTTGGAGGATGGTCAGGTGCAGGCTATGCCAGGATGAGGAGAGAAACAGACAGCGAAAAAAACTCTAAGCAAAAATAAAAAAATAAACAATTACAGTAAAAGAGACCATATCTCAAAAAATGTATTCAAAGTGCAATAAAAAAAAAGATATTTAGAAGATATGTTAATGTAACGTAAGTGTTTCATATAGCATAGCTACAGTATTTTACTTTAGTGCCCTGACTCTTATTTCAGCCATAATAACAAACAGTTCTATGATTTGGCCTGAGCTTAAAACATTAGCAGACATGAAGTGTGTCATTTAAGACATCCAAAACATCTGTGCGTAGAGCCCCCCTCTCATCTCAGCTTCACTCTCCGATTCAAATAGAGAAACGAGCAGCGATGTCAAGTTACTGAAACTGACACTGAATGATATGACATTGTATTAGCATTGACTAAACATTGGTTTTCATTTTTTATTAAATTATTTGTTTATTTGACAGGGACAATGCACATTAATAACATTTCTGTAAATGCTCCGGAGTTAGTGAAAGGCTCATTTTTTATCTGTAGTGCCTGGGCTACATGTCTTTGGAGTGTGGGAGGAAACAAGCGTACACGGGGAGAATATACAAACTCCATGCAGAGAGGACCCGGGCAGGCTGGGACTCGAACCCGGAACCTCCTTCTTACGAGGCACTGCGCCACCGCGCCACCCTACAACACTGGAAGTCGTCGTCAGCCTGGATCCAAAGCCGGAATCCCCGTGTCTGCGTAAACGTTTTATTTTTCTGGCGAGAAAACTAAAATGCAGACACGGCTATTTGGGGTCTGGATGATCCAGGCAAGGACTTTGCCGGTTCTGTGAAAATCCGACTTGATATGGTTTAATGACAAAATTAATGACCATGATAGTAGTTGGCTAATAAGTTTAGGTAAATTAACAGCAATTAGTAGGCCTACACATCTGCAATGTAGAGAACGGACAGTAGGAGCAAGAGCAAGACCAAGCACGGGATGGATACAATACATTTAGTCTGGAATGACACACTTCATCCTCCAATAATGGCGGCTCACCTCATAACGCATCGCGCATAACGTCAACTTCCCGAGCTCTATTACCAGTATTGATCGTTACATCAGCATTAGAACGTTCAGTTAAGAAAAAACACCTTAAAAAGTTCAATCAAAACGTCACATCAATGGCTACATATCAGAGCAATGGACACGTAGATATTTGAACCACAGCAGACGGGCTGGGCAGGGCAGGGCAGGGCAGAGCGGGCGGGGGGTTATTGGGGGTTAGATTGTCACTGTGTCTCCAGGCTCCACTCCTGTTAAGTGGCAGCAGACTGTGGAATAAGACTAAGGAGGGGCAGCGCTAACGTCTGGATTTCAGGCTCACACCTCACATCAGTATTCAGGACCGAGCACACGCTGTTGTGCGCTCTAATGAAAAACATTTATTAAATTAAAATAACTCCCTTCAAAACAATAATAACGACATCAAATTATAAGCAAATTATTCCTGCAAGAAGAAAAAAAACAAGCAACAGAAGCAGTTTGGAGCAAACGAAATGGAAATAAAAGGAAGCAGAATTATTTTTACGCATAAGACGGAACAGGGCACTTTTTAAAAGGAAATGGAGGAAGGAAAAAAGAACCCAAAACCGAAAGAACTGAGTCAAAAGGCACCTTGTGGTGGTGTGAATAAGTAATAAGGCTAAATATTTCTACATCTCTCTGGATATGTGCTTGAGTCAACTAAACACTTTTCCCTAGGGAATCACTATCAAATCCTGGGGTTCTTGCAGAACACGTCCCGATTTTCACCCAGTTCAATGACAAAATAGGAAATGTAAAAGAAATGGTAAAACCGTTTAAATTGCATACCCATTTAAATTACATTATTCCCTGGTGCCCTTTAACTCCAATATAGAGTAAATCTACAGGTCTGGTATTTAAGTCCAAAATGGCTAAGCTTCCCAGAAATAATTTAGTCAATACAGTAACCACATTAAGAGCCAGCTGTGTCTCTGACATGTTATGAACTGGAGAGACCATTTCTACCCAAGAAAATAACACCCAACATAGGCATCTCATTCAATTTAACATGAACACAAGAACAGAGAGAATATGAGCGAAAGATAGACAGTGAGAGAAAGAGAGAGCGTGAAAGTGAGAGAAAGGGTGAGAGGAGAGAGAGCGAGTGAGAGCAAGCTAGAGAAACAAAAAAATAAGAATATTAACTGAAGATTGTACCTTCTTTGGGCTCCATTTAGATTTATGTGTCTAACATTACAGAGCTGGTTACAGTATTGCGGTTGGATTGAAGTGTTTTACCCCTCTCTCCAGCAGCATGTCTCTGAACTGTTTCATACGGGCCTCCAGGGGCACGACTGCCCTCTCTCGGGCCGCCTTGATCTCCGCCTCCATCGCTGCCTCTTTCTCCGTGTCTATCTCTTTCACCTCATCCTTCCTGCGAACGACACGAGCAGGCGTCAGGGCTCGGGGGGCGGGGCTTCGCACAAAGCAAGGGGCACCGGTATTCGTTGTTCTGGGGTGGGGTGGGGAGCACTGTTTTAAGGTCTAATAAGCAGGTGTTTTGACTGGAGGAAGTGTGGGCTGTGTGAAACGTAATGGAACCACGGCTCTGGCCAGTGTGGTTGGTGAGCCCATGCCGACAGCGCTGTGCTGCAGAGGCAGTCAGCAACACAGCCTCACGAGGAGCAGTCTGACCGCCTATGGCTACCCGCTATCAGCCCCCAGTGAAAATGTTTCCCCTGCAACCACAATCACATATAACTACAACAGCCAGTGACCCTCCCATTCAGTCGTGTGGTTTCTTAGGACAGTCTAGAGCGACGTCAAGCAAGGTGGGTTACCTTGGAGGCCCATGTCGGTCTCACCAGATCTACAGATGCTTCCCGAAAAATATTCTCCTTTGCAACAAGAACACCGTTTGGGGGCGGGGAGAGGCAGGCTTGACGGGCATGTCGGGAAACACTGACTGACTGGGCAACCTGAACAGTAAGCATTCATCACTCCCACAACGGGACGGTTAGATACCCACATTAACGCGTGACCGCATATCAGCACTGGATTTATTTTAAATGCAGCTCGGGTCAAAGACGTTACAGCTGGAGCTGGTCAAAAGAATCGATCTGCACCCAACAGAGAGAAGCCTCGATTAACATCTTAGATCAGCTTGAACATTTACTGGTTTTGCATAGAATGAGTCGTCTGTTCTAGCTTCATAATTAACGTAGCATATACGTGTCAGGAAGACTGGAACATGCTCTATCTGCAGTAAAAGGCAGGCCTCATCCCAAGGCCAGGCCCATCGTAAGGGCCCTATCGTGAGCAGGACTGTGGGTACTCACTTCCTCTTCTTGGCCTTGATAGGCTCTTCCTCTGGAATGTCCTCGGCAGCTGACTCCAGCTCCTCCTTGCTGATGAGGCCTGTGTTAGAGATAGAGAGCGGGTTTATGACCGTGGAGAGGAGGTTTATGACCGTGCAGAGCGAGTTTATGACCGCGGAGAGCGGGTTTATGAGCATGCAGGGCGGTGCAGCCGCCACAGGCCCGGAGAAGCCCTCAAACACTTCTTCGGCATGAAATCGGTAAATGTCAGGTAGACGTCTGATTTAGAGTCAGTGAGTTCTTCTGTGCGTACACAAACACAGACACATGTACTTAGTTTTGAGTATACTTATTTAGAATGATACCATATATACTTCTGTATATTAGGCTTGTCACCGTGTTACTATTGGTGTACTACTACTGGTTGTACTTCATCTATTTTTGTTCGATGAAGACAATGTACAGTCGTGAAAAAGTAAGTATCCCCTCAAACATTTTCTTTGACATACCTGGACACAAGTTTCTTATTTTCATTTCAACGATATTGATTAAGGTAAACTAATTCAACAAACGATGTGAAAAAAGTAGACTTGGAATCTCTTAAGCAATTGAAATGAAGAAAAAAGTAAGTACACCCCGAACTTTACTATCAAATTAATGACTAAAATTGATGTCTGGCGCACAAAACAGGTGTAAATAATCGTCCAATTATTAGATCATTTGGAAGTTCTATGCTTACATAAAAACAGACAATTGGTCTGGTTTGGACCTAACCACTGAGGTGTGTGCTAACATATCATGCCAAGGTCAAAAGAGCTAGCCAGAGCCCTGAGAAGAAAAAAAAGTGATTCTCATGAGACTGGGAGGTAAAAGCCATTTCAAAGTATATTCAAAGCAGTTTAAAGTACATCATTCAACTGTTTGACGCATTATATGGAGAAAATTCCAGATTACTGGAAATCTACACAGGACTGGCCGTCCCGCCAAATTCACCCCAAGACCTGACCGCCGAAAGATGCTCCTAGAAGCCTCCAAGAACCCAAGGGTAACATCTAAGGACTTCACTTGCAACAGTTAATGCGAAAGTGCATGAGTCAGTGCAACAATCAGTAATCGATGGCACAAACTTGGCCTACATGGGAGGATAGGAAGGAAGAAGCCCATACTCTCCAAAAAGATTATAAAAGCACCAAAACCTATATACGATAAAAAGTTCAAAACTACTGAGAAAATGTACCTCTGGAACGATGAGTCAAAATTGGGAGTTGTTTGGCGAAGATGCAACACTGCCTTTGAGAAGAAGTACCCTATTCCAACGGTGAAACATGGTGGAGGGGGCCTTATGGTTTGGGGCTGCTTTGCTGCCTCAGGGTCTGGTTAAACTTTATACCAGACCATTCTTGAGGAGAATGTGAGGCCTTGAGTTCAGATGCTAAAGCTGAAAAGGTCCTGGATCCTCCAGCAGGAGAATGATCCTAAACATACAAGCAAATCTACCATACAATGAGGGTTATGGAACAGTCCAGACGTCAATCCTATCAAAATGCTTTAGGGGGGACTTGAAGCAGGCTGTGCATTCAAGGAAGCCTTTAACATCACACAATTAAAGCAGTACTGCAAAAAAAAAAAAAAGTCTGAAAATTACTCCCAGTCGATGTAAGAGGGAAGTCAATTACAAGAAACGCCTAGAAAAGGTTATTGCTGTCAAAGGGGGCAAAACCAGTTATTGAAGCCAGGGGTGTACTTATTTTTCCTTCACAGTATAATTGCACTTCAGTTGATTTCCAATAAAGAAATTATTTAAAAGCATCATTTATGTGTGTCCTTTGTTAAATTAGACATTTAACAGTCATTGAAAGCATTGGAATAAGGATCAAATGTCCAAATATGTCTAAAAAGAGACAACTTATCAGGGGGTGTACAGAATTTTTAACATGACTGTGTCACAGCTATGATACATATATTTAGAGGTTATTGAATCATAACTAGCTCAAAGTTTAATAAAGTAGAGAGGAGCTCACTCAGCTTGCGGCCGTCCTCCAGGCCCTTCTTGTGGGGCGGCTCCTGGATGCTCTTATCCACGTCGGCCCGCCCCACCAGCTCCTCTGGCCGGTCCCACATGGACAGCCGTGTGGTGGGGTTGTAGAAGAACACGCGGTCGTCGCCCGTCCAAACGACACACCTGCGGGGACGGACAGATATTTTATGCACCTTTTCAGGATCCAAAAAGTATTTAAGGGATATTTTTTCAGCTGTCGCACGAGTCAACTTCCTGCAAAAAATATGCTCACACCGCAGCTCACGGCTAAGCTCGCATAGAGCGGAGTCGGAGCGAGACCTTTCATATGTGGCTTTCACACGGGCACCCGACTGACCCAGCGAGGGTTGCCAAATAGCGATGAAACGCAGAGCCCTAACCAACTGAATCCTCCCATTCCCTCGATCCGAGACCTTTGGGCTCATTCATGCACCCAGAGCGGGGTCTTAACCGAACAAGCCACCCAGCAGCCCCTGGCATGTATCATTTTTAACAGAGCCATTACGGTGAGTTTCTGATGGGTCTTAGGGGCTGCGGGGGCCTCATGGCTCTCAAGGGGCCTACCAGGGGGTCCCGGGGATGGGGTTTGTGGCCACAGGTTTGGCTTTCTGCACTGCCCTCTCCTCCTCGGTCATCTCTTCTTCCTTGGGCTCCTGACAGGGGCGAGAGAGAAGAGGGGGGGAAAAAAAAGTTTGACCTACGGGTTATACATTTGTTAAACACCATATGTGAAGCATCAGCAATGGAGGTTTGTTCATAACTCTGAAATGTTCACTTGATGTGATGTGAAATTGCACCCATTTTAAAATTTTGAATCCTTTATTGATTGGAATTGTGCGCTAAATTATGGCTGCCTTATTCTTTAAATGGTCAACCCATTTGCTAGTTGCAATACTTTCTTTCAAGAGGCAGTTCATCCAAAAATTACTATCTGTCCATTCCAATAACATACTAGTCGCTGAGAACACACTAGATTTGTAGATATTCGCTGATATCACCCTGATAGAACGGACCTCAATGGCACTTTTGTTTGTGGCAGATAATACAAGGGGCTGTACGTGGGGGCTGCTGGATGGCACATCCGGTTAAGACACCACACTGAGGTGCACGGATGAGCCTCATGGCCTCGGATTGAATCAGGACTGTGCTATTGCCGACTATGGCCGGTAGCTCCATATGGCGATGTGCAATCGCCATTGGTTTCGGAGGAAAACCGTGGATGTCTACACTCTCCTGAATCGGCAGCGGTTTCGGAGGAGAACATCAATGCTGTGCACTGACCTCCTTCACCTCTTTGGGAGGCTCAACTTTAGGCTCCTCCTCTTCCATGTCCATGGACTCCAGGTCCTCCATCAACGCTCTCTCCTTGGCCTTCTCTGCATCCTTATCTGAGCCGGGAATCACGCAAAAACAACGTGCGTAAGATACCGTACAGCTTCGTGTCAGGAAATACAGGGTGCCGGTGTAGTTATAGGGCCAGGCTTGCCATCTTGTGTTTTAGGTTCAATGCTTTAGGCCATCACGCCCTGGACAGAGCTAGCACGCAAACCTGAAAGTATGTAAACTATGTAAATGAATAACAGTGGAACATGTAAGCTACACTGCCCTGGACAGAGGCAACTACAAGCTAAAAGCATATGGAAATAGAGATTGCTTGTGCAGCTTAATATGGCTAGTTATTTTATGGACATAATTTAATGATGGTGACCAGAACTGGGTTTATTTGTAAATGAGCAGCCACAGATGAACAAGACATACTGATACTTAAATGTAGCCATAACAATGACGTGAAAACAAAAAGAACAACAACTAATAAACACACACCAGCGACCTACACAAACGTATAAAGCGCACAGGTCCAGAATGAGAACTACAGGCAACGTCCAGTAAAATGCTCATTCCACTTCATAAAATGGTACGTGTAAAAAGGTTAAGGAATAAATAGTGTTTTAAAGCCTGATTGGGAACGTATGTACCTTTCTCCTTGAGCTCACGGGGGCGGTCCCAGGTGGATTCTAGGGTGCGGTTGTTGTAGTAGTAGGTCTTCCCGTCGGCGGTTTTGTACTCGGTCCACTCCGGCAAGGTGAGGATGCCGGCGAGCGTGGCCGGCGCTGTCGTAATGGCCAGCTGCGGGTGCATCATGGGTACTAGGGGCGGGGCCATGGCTGGCAACATTCCTGGGGGGTGGGGGAAACAAGCGGACCCAAAGAGCCCGAGTTAGGCCAGTCCACCACATCTTTTTGACACACGTCCAATATACACACCTGTCGCCTACCGAGGACCCAACTTCCTACTCTTTAAAGCCAAAAAAATAAAACAAAACTAGCTTAAACTTAAAAACTTTTAAAATTGTATTTATTTTAACATAAATATTTTCTTCCAAATCACTGTCGCACATCGATTTGGTAGTTCCCACAATGGCATGTGCTTCCTCCAAAATGACTAGCAACCCCTACTTATGTTTTCGGTAATAATTCGAAACCGGCCTGCCAACATTTTTCTAAATACACGAAAGTTCCCATTGACCCATTCAGTTTACATTAATGGACTAAAAAGATAAATAAAACGAGTCTAAACTAATAAACGACCAACAGTAAGCCGAGCTGCGGTCTGTTTATCACAACCGCTGCAGGACTTTTAATGTAATGTCACGGCAAAAAAAAAGAGAACAATTTTCATTTCACACAAAAAAAATATGTGGATCGACAGTGCCATCATGTTAGCACTTAAAAGAGCTCATTAAATGGGGACTTTTACCTGCCATTGCCCCATGTTTAAATCATGAACTCAGATGGCATGAGGTCAGCCTGAACTACTGAACAGAGGACAACACTGCCATCTTCTGGAGGATTAAAGACAAAACAAAAAGCACTGAAATGCAAAATCGTACCAGAAAGACATCTCGACTGCTCACCAGTTACGTTCCCACAGATTCACCTTCAAACCTGCCAATTCAATCCGGTTTTTCTTGTTTGCTGTACGATCCATTATCTACGACTGCCATCTAGTCTCAGCTCAGTTTCCACTTTGCCAACACAAACCTCTGACACAACCGTTACCCACTTTTTATTTTTATTTATCCATTTTGCAAAAATACTAATAAATAATAACTCAATGCTAAATTAAATCAGGCTCAAGATATTGTGTATTTGTAGGTAGCATATACAGTTTCTTTCCTGTATAATAAAAATGAAACACGTTAGAGATGAAGTCCCAGGCGGTGCTTACCGGGCAGTGGTATGTGCATGCCGGGCAGGGGCACGCGGAAGGGTGGCACCATGACGGGCGGGAAGGCGGAAAGGGCGGCCGTGGGCTGGGGCAGAGGGTGGGACAGGGCGTGGGACATGGCGTGGGACATTGTGTGAGGCATGGCGTGAGGCATGGTGTGGGGCAAGGCGTGAGGCATGGCGTGAGGCATCGCCACAGAGAGGCTCTGGGGCAGCAGTTGCGGCAGCGCCTGCACTGGCGTCATCGTGGCCGTCACTGTGGAAACGCTGAGGGCCGTCACTGGGGCCATGCTGGACGGCGCGCTGGCTACAGGACGGATCTCCAGGGAAGCTGAAGCTGAGGAGAGAAGTTTGAAGCATGAAGCTGAGGACTGATAAAAGGCTTCTTGTTCAAGAGTGTGTGTGTGCACATACAGGACTATATGTACACTATACAGTAGGGCTGTCACTTTTAGATTTGTCATTCAACTATTCCTCGAACAGAAACACAAAATAATTTTCCAAATCAATACACAATTTGCTTTAAATCATCCGCACCTGCTGAAAATGTAACGTGTTCCGCGTTTCAAAACGTGATCTCTTGCTTCTGAATGACCATTTTTTTTCTACTGGTTTGAATTAAAAAAAATAATTACCATAGCCGATTAATATTCTCAGCAGTAATGATGCATGGAATGCAAGCGGCACTACCGGTAGACCAGAATCCTCTCGTATGGTGGGAAAACCACAGCAGATCTAGCGCAGAATTGCCCTGGGCACCTCTTGAAGCAGAGGGCGTTTATTTATCTGTTTCCCTTAGTAGGGAACATTTAAAATACATTTTTTTTTTAAATATTTAAAAAAACAGCACACCTCTCTAATTAAGTGGGTTGTCTTCTGTTTTTGGCAAATAATGTCTAAACAGATAATGCAAATGCAGGCTGCACCCCCTTGTGGACACAACACACAACAGGAAGCGCTGAATAGTATCCTTATACATTTAACGTAAATTAGTAAATTATGCTAATTTCGCAATGTACATTCACGTATAATCAAATCAAATTTTTTGGTCCAGTTGACAGCCCGAGTACACAGGACTGGATACAGCTTACAGATGGTTTCTGGAGTAATGAAACCAATAACATACTCGTCAGCATTGATGGGGAGTAACAGCCAAGAGAAAACACTGATGATGCCCTCCAAGCCCGTCAATCCTCCTCGCAAGTAACCTTGAGTGTCTCGGCAACGCTGTGAACGGAACCGTGAAATCCCCCGACAGCGAGGCCTAACGAAGCAAAACGGACCCTGTAATTAGCCACTGCCCTTAAGTCTCCACATCAGAAGCAGTGGAGGGTGACACCGTTAGCTGCTCACAAGATAAACTCTGCATCATGACAGGAATCCCTGCCCCGGGGTTCTGAGAGGGATGCAGGTTAATATGGGGGTTCTGAATGAATCACTGGCTCTGCGACTCACTATTCATCAGGTGTCACCATAAAGATTCCACAAAGCGCAAAGACAAAGATTGAACATCCAATCAAACGACTGGAGTTCAAAAGAAAGACTGAAAGACTGTGTGTCGGTGAGGCCGGAGCAGTGCGAGCGGTTGTGTAACCGTCAGCGTGGCGAAAGCCGAGGGGTGACCAGTTCCATTCGTGCAGGTTTTCATCGTCACCAATTACACTGACGCTCTTCGGAAAGCGGTGCTCTTCAGATCCAAGAAACCCAACAACGGGCGGAGCCATCGTGCGCTGCCATTCACTGACTTGCGTCACGCAAAATGCTTTGATTGGCTAGTCGCTGAGAGCAACGAACGTGTGAAGCATGTTTCCCACAGGGACTTACTGGAGATGGGCTGGGACACCACAGGGGCGGAGGCAGAGGCGGTGCTGGGGGCGGGGCTGGCACTCAGAGTGGGAGAGGGGGCCTGGGTGGTGGGAGGGGCGGTGGCGGTAGCGCTTCCCGCCAGGAGGCTCGTGGTGGTGGAAGTCACTGCCACCGGTGCCTGGGTCACCATCAGGGGGCTCAGCTCTGACTGCTGGATCATCTTCACCCCCTCAGGCTTGCTCCAGGCCGACTCCCGCGTGCGGGCATTGTAGTAGTACACCTGGGGGGAGGGGGGAGAGAGAGTCAGTGAGAGCGAGAGAGATACAGAGAGAGAGCGCAAAAGAGAGAGCGTGAGTGAGAGAGAGAGACAAAGAAAGCGAGTCAGATGGGGTCTTGCTACCCATAGTGCTGTATAGCTTGCTACCCATAGTACAGTATCTCCGCGGCTTAGTATGCACAAATCGTAGCCTAAACTGTGGCTCCAGCCTCATCGTTTTAGCTCATCCGGCTCCACACAGACACCATCAACAGGCCCACACGCAACAATAACGCTTTTGAGCTCTCCGTAGACCGGAGGCACAGCCAAGAGCTAAACTTAAATCACAAGTCTATCTTCTGTACCGGCTGTGGATAACTTGGATCTTCTTTGGAAACGTCAGCAGCTGAGTCTCTAAAATGAACCCCCCACCACGTGCCAGCCAGAGCCCAACACTCGATCCAGCGACATTACTCTCAACTGCGTATTCATGGCCAGAACGCAGTGCCATTTCCCATCTCCCTCAGAGTGCAGTCAGCAGGGGGATGCACCGACTCTGTATGTACGTGTGTGTGAATGTGTGTGCAACGCAGGCTCTTTCCGAGCGGTGAGCTGCTTACCTTCCCTTCTGGGGTCTTGTTCTCCACCCAGAGCTCCTCGGTGGGGGGCAGGGTGGGGGTGCCAGGGGCTGGCACAGGGGGCATCCCGGGAGGGAATATCATCCCGGGGGGCGGGGGCATGTTGCTCATTGGCGGAGGCATGAACGGCGGCCTCTGAAAGATGAAAAAAAAATCAAATAAAATCAGTATTAGCAGTTTACCAGTATGAGTAAACGTCCCAAGTCTGCTCTGGACAACGCAATGCTCTGTTGCCGATTTTGCACAGCCCTTATGAATACAGGAGAAAGTGAGATTCACTTCAACTTTTTCCCCCCAAGCAAGCCAAATCACTACCCCCTAAATACTCTGCTCATGTAATACAATTAAACCTTACTCATCAGCCATCGGCAAAAACCAGGTGAAGATGCCGCGTGTCCCTTTCGATGACTGTCATCGCCCGCCGACACACCAAACGCGTGCGGCGGAAGCAACGTTCCGCACGTTGTTCTCTCTGCATAACTAATGAGGCAACAGCTGCTCTCAGCTTTACAGCCACATTGGAAAATCATTCCAACTGAGCGTGACTGAGCCCTAGGAGTCTGTTACATTCCCATTTGAATCGAGGGACAATTGCTCATCCAGCAAGCTCTGACAAATAACAGTCAACATCCCCCCGATACTTAAATCACGGTCCTCGAGGGCCGAGAACGGCGGGTTCTAAACCCTCCCTTTACCTGGGAGTCAGGTGTGAAGACAGTCTGGCCAGTAGCACTAATTGCTCAGTTAATTACCTTGGAGAACAGAAAAGGGCCGGATTTGGATTCGAGAGCCAGGTTCGAGTACCCATGATGTACCCGATGAGTACAATAAACATGCCGAGTGGCAAAGCGCTCCTTGATAAGCTGCAAAGGGAGACCAAAATAGAAAAAAGGCTATCGGCTCGTATATGGTGCGTCAAGGGCGATCAATCGGTTTATCATCAAATGCTGCTTTGCATGACTCACAATTTTAAAATAGTACTCGAAAAAGATAGAGATTAAGTAAGTGGAGATACTCCTTCTCCATGCACTGTAGCTAAGCTCTCTCTGTAAAGTGACATACAATGAGTGACATACATTTACCTGTGTCACAAATTCAAGTCCTTTCAAAAGTCTATTTCCCCCAGATTCAAGGACACATAAAAACTGCACAGCGGCTTTTACAGAATAACAATAAAGCTTTATAAAAATTAAAAAAAGAACTCAATAAACTCCAAAATAATGGCAGCTTTTTCGACCCCAAACATTTTGAGTGGAATGTGGATTCAGCTAAAGGGTCAGGCAGGGCTAAAATACCTCCGTTACAATAAGAATTTCAACGCTCACATTTTCAAGAAGTGTGGGAGCCGTGTGCGCTGAACAGCTGAAAGGAGAATTGAGAACCCTCCGTGCTTTTTACCTGCAGGAGTGGGGGACCCAGCGGGGGCGGCATGCCCGCAGGCGGGGGTATGGGCGGCATGCTGGGGTCAAAGGGCGGCCGTCCGAAGGGCGGGCGCGGGGGGGGAGGGGGCCCCCTCATCAGTCCGAAAGGTGGAGGCGGGGGCCGTAGTAGTGGGGGAGGGCCCCTCATCACGGGTGTGGGGGGCGGGGCAGGGCCTCGGAAACGCAGGGTCGGCTGCGCCATCCTGTGGGAACACAGTACTTTACAAAAAGCTAGGGTAATGTGCAGCTGTGCTGGGGCCTGTTCCAGAAAGCAGGATTACCGAGTTAGCTGGATAACTTCACCAAGTAAAACCCGAAACAGCTCTTTTTACTTCAGTCCATGCTCCAGATGTGGGAGGGTTCTAGGTTTTATCCAGCCAACTCTGTAATCCTGCCCTCAAATCATCAAAAATAAACCAAAGACACAGGAGAGCAGTGCGACTGGTTCAATAAAATGAATCTATAATACCATCCATTTTATATTTCCACCCATTTTGGGGTTTGTGAAGCTTCACTCTTCCCTCTTTTGGTGCCAATACAAGGTGCTGTCATCACTGAAACTCTGCACAGTTCTCTCTACGACTTTTTTTGTCTTTAAATGGCTTTGAATCAATATTTATTGCTGACCTGTGTTGGAATCATCCAAAAGTATTTTAGATTCCAAACACAGGTCAGCAATAAATATTGATTAACAGCCATTTAAAGACAGCGTAGGGGAGAGAACAGTACATTCTTAATTACCCTCATTGGACGAAATTGCGTCACGTCCAAGAGCTCGGCTCATGTTAGCATGCTAGCTGTTGCTGACCGGAGTCCGGATACCTAAGCTAGCTAGCTTTGGTCTTTCTACTTAAATGGGTTCTTAGAACGCCTTATAGCTAACGTTACCATAACCGTTAACTTACGTTATAGCTATGTTAATGTAGCGCTATGTTAAACAGAACAAATTAACTTGTTGGCTACATCAGATGGTACATTGCTAGCTTGCTTATCGATTTGAAGTGAGCCTTATGACTTGGCTAAGTTGCAACTAGGCTAGCCGGCTAAACGCATACATGGTTAGCAAGGTAGCTTTACGGAAGCTATCGGACTTAGCAAGCTAACGTTAGTTTAGCTAACGTTACTCATTCTGGATTCACACGCTTGAAACGGAATGTTAGCCAACTGACTAGCTGAAGAATAAAACATAGAATACAACATGCGTGATAGGTATGTCCTACACACATTGACGAAAACAATAACAATAGCTTCACGTTACACTAAACATTACATTATTAGTGCATGTAACGTTAGCTAGTTAACGTTGTGCACCGTGTCATTCATTCATTCGGCGCAGGCCAGTGCAGTGCTAGTAATACGGTGTCCTGTTACTCTGTAGCGAAATGTTTCACTAAAAAATGATAAGGAAGTGCTCAGAAAACCTCAAGTACGATATTGTAAGGATGATCGTTTTAAATTGTTGAATGCTAAGTAACGTTAGTAAACTAGCTAAGAAGGTATCGATGAGAAGTATTACCAAAGACTATTTCTGAGTTACAATGAGTTCTGAGTTTACTACGTTAGCCAATCTGCCTAGGCATCTTACCGTGCATCTCGTTTAGCTTACAAATGTGTATAAATGGACGTAATAATTTCGTACTCATACAGCATTATATCTCTCTTCTATTATCTTCTAAATGGTCTATCCCTGACTGTGTAGAGGTGTGTTATTTCCCGTTGCCGAACCTGTTTTCGTCGAATCCAATACTGTCTGCCTCTCCGTGGTCCGCCATTACAGAAAGATGTATACTATAATACGAGACCTCTGCGAACCCTAGTCAACACTCGCTTACGCATCCGATTGGTTACAATTTATTTCGGTCAAAATTTCGTCACCACCATTGGTCACATCTGAAATCGTATTGGGAAAAGGTAATGTCAATCACAAAACATTGCCCGCTCAGCCATGCAATTGGTGTAATACTAAAAAAAAAAAAAACACAAAGTATCAAAATAACCTGTTAGCTCGAGCGACTGCCACCCTAGACCGCCATGCCCTAGGCCCATTTATAAGCATATTTACAGGACACTAGCGCCATAATTCGGGAATCAAAAGCACATTTAGCAACGAATGTACATGTAAAATATGACAGGACTACCTTCATTAAGTATTCATCAATTCACTATTGTTTGCCCCCCCCATACTATTATTAATTTATCTATGGCTTTACTTTAATGGGCACTTAACACTTATAAAACTTATTTAATTGCTATATCCTAACATTTTAGAGTAAAAATAACACAATGTCATGTTTTTTTCAAAATATTACTTTTATTTTAATTTTTACACTTTGTATCTCCCGGGATACATTGCCCACATAGGGAATACATTCATAAAATTTCTTTACAATACCATTGGCCTTGGCCCCCTCTGCCCCGAATGCCCTCTCTACCATTGGCCCTGACCCCCTCTGCCCCTAATGCCCTCTCTACCATTGGCCCTGACCCCCTCTGCCTCTAATGCCCTCTCTACCATTGTCCCTGGCCCCCTCTGCCCCTAATGTCCTCTCTATTGGCCCTGGCTCCCTTTCCCAATGTCCTCTCTACCCTTAATGCCCTATACAATGCCCTAATGCCCTATACAATTGACCCTGACCCCCTCTGCCCTCTCTACCATTGGCACTGGCCCCCTCTGCCCCTAATGTCCTCTTATTGCTATCACAGCACAATGATTCTTACGCTTTAGACTCAGCAAGCAAACTCACTCATGTTTTTTTCAGAAGTTACAATTTAATTATTTGTAACTAATTTAATAACATAACATGTATAATTCAATTACAATTTATTATTTAATAATATTTATACTAAGTTCTATTGATTTTCTGCACTTTACAGGCCTCAAAACATCAGCCTCAGCATGAGAAAATACTTTTTTACCCCTATTCAGGCAATGTATCCTCAGAGATGCAGATATTTCATGCAAGATTTTCTTAACTCTGAAAATGCAATTCAGTATTTTTCAACACAAACATAAAATATTATCTTTAAAAAACATTTACAAAATGATCCCCCCAAGATACAATAAACTTGTAGAAATATATACACTTACCTCAAGGGCACTGACTTTCTCATTGCCTTCAACCATCTTCATGTAAAAATAAATGTTAAATTTTTTCCCCGTTTTGACAGCTAGTCACATGACCAGCATACTTAACCCATCCCCTCCATTAATGTTTCCAGACAAATTTTAGCCTTCTCACTCAAGCCCCCTCGCCCACAGGCTTTCAAATGTCTGTATCCCCCAGGATACAAAAAACGTTAAAAAGTTAAAGCCCCATACAGTTAATAATACTAACAATGCCTTGCATTTATATAGCGCCTTTCTCACCAACTGGTGACTCAAAGCGCTTTACAATGATGAGGGGGAAACTCGCCTCTACCACCACCAATGTGTAGCACCCACCTGGGTGATGCAACGGCAGCCATTTTGCGCCAGAATGCTCACCACACATCAGCTGAGGTGGAGAGGGAGAGAATGATTTTAGCCAATTAAACTGGGGGATGATTATGTGGCAGATTAAAAGAGCCAGGTTGGGCATTTAGCCAGGACACCGGGGAAACCCCTACTCTTATGATAAGTGTCATGAGATCTTTAATGACCAGTGAGTCAGGACCACGGTTTAACGTCTCATCCGAAAGACGTCTCAACCAGACTGACTAAATTAAGCTGTTATTATCATGTTATGATAGGTTATATGGCTAATTATGCGCGTGCACATGCATGAGTGTTTTTAAGAATAGTTTATATTTGCACTAGCTTAGGCCTACTTTATCATAGTGACATCTCTCTGTAGTAGTTCTGGTGGCTAGACTATCAATTCACTGCTGTGTTTTTATTCTTGTTATATAATTTCTCTTAGATCTGATGATGACAACACAGGACCCTCCACTTCAGGTGGACAGCCCTGATCTGCTACCATCATCAGTGAGATAAGCCACTCTATGGTCTCTGTAAAAGACTTTCAGAGTTCTTGTGCAGAGATGGTAGAATCTGGCAGGACAAGCATATCTGTAGCACTCCATCAATCTGGGCTTTATGGCTAGACTGAAGCGAAAGCCCACCTGGAAGGCTAACGAGAACATGTCAACTCATCAGACCGCAGAATCGTTCTGTTCTGTTTGCGTCAGAGTATCGTAAGTGTCGTTTGCCTGACTCCAGGACTCTGGGCTCTGGACTGGATGGAGTGCTAAAAAGATGGCCGGCCTTCTGTCATATTCTCCCATTTCTGCACAATAACTTTTACAGAGACCATAGAGTGGCCTATCTCACTGATGATGGTAGCAGATCAGGGCTGTCCACCTGAAGTGGAGGGTCCTGTGTTGTCATCATCAGATCTAAGAGAAATTATACAACAAGAATAAAGACACAGCAGTGAAGTGATTGGCTCAGGTCAGAAAAGCAGGAAATCCTGTTTAATCAGGAAATATCACATCTCTGCACAGTGCATGGGGGTACACCACACCAAGCTCAAGCCAGAGCAATATTACATTTTGCACCGACAAAAACCTTATAAAACGTCAGAATGGGTTCAGTGTAAACATTTGATGAGTGGTTTCAGCCCAAAATTACAGGTAGCCCATCAGTCCCTGTGAAACAGTCACAAACCAGTCTTGACCGCTGTCTGTTTCTCCCCTACTTGTAGGTTTGGACCTATGTTGAAATTGCCTGTCAGGACTGGGCCTCTGAAACCAACACTCAATGAACATATTTCTGCAAAACGTATTTGCTTTGGGATGTGCTGTGCCACATCTGGAACGAGACTGTCCACTCAACGAATAAAATATAATTTGCCATCTAACACGCATATATCATTCCAATTATCGTTCTTTCAGGTTTTCACCATTAGGTTTCTTCCCCAAAACATTTTTTTGCATGAAACACCTCAATGTGGTTTGGAAAACCACAAATTCTTCAAAAATACACATGAGCCATATCATTTAACATAGATCAAGATTCTCAATAGATTATTGATTTATATTAACGTGTTTATTAAAAATATTCAAAAATATTTGACAAATGTAGGATGTAGAACACTCCCAGAGCAAAATAGCTTCAACAAAATACAGTCCTTAACTCAATAAATAAACAATGCCACATTAGTCAACGTAAATGGACTACTATCTGATAGACAATGTATCAATGCATATAGTGACATTAACAGAACCAGGCCTACAGAACTCTAAGCACTCTTTCCTCTTCGTTGTCCTCATTGATGATGCTAACAGTCTGCACATGGGACGTGTTCTCGGCAGCGGGGACACTGTAGACCCCCTCAAGGCCGTGAGGGCCAAGTGGAGGGGCCGAATTGATGAAATCCGGGCCGGGCGCCCCCTGACTGCTGGAGTGACCGTCTCCGTCCCCCCTGTTCCTGAACATGTATTCCTGGTTGATGGCAGAGTACATGGCCTCGTACTTCTGGCAACCATCCTGATAGCAGACCTGGTCAGCCACGGGGTAAGATAACTCTGAGTAGTTGCATGCACTAGAGGGGTAAGTGCACGGGCTGAAAAATCAAAGAAGCATGGTTGTCTTTCACATTGATTTGCCAAGGTCACGACAAATGTAATTCATGCTTTGGCATGTCTGTTTTAGGGCTGCACAATTAATCAAATTTGAATTGTGGTATCAATATTGGCTTTCCACGATGAATTATCGTGTTAAATAATAATCTCAATATTGACTAAAATAACTATGATTATATATTTTTCCATAATCGTGCAGCCCTCGTCTGTTTCCTACATAACCGCCAAATTGAAAAAGATTTAATTCACATATTCAGCATTACAAACTCACATTCCAGCTAACTTGTTCTCAATCTAGCTTGTTGGACATCATGATTCTAAAATTAATCTCTCTTTGTGTGTTTCATTGACAAGAGTATCTTGTTAAAGAACAGACAACGCTGGAACTACATATTCATAAGAACATAAGACTTTATGACGTGTACAGGCCATCCAGCTCATATAAGCTCAATTTGCCTGCTGTCTAGAGAACTGTTATTCATTCTTGCACTTTGGAGATTTGCAGGGTGGTGGAGGGAAGCTAACTGTGTAATTATCAGCTTTAGTTAATCAATGAAGTGAAGTGCTGAGTTTGGGCCCATTCTCACCAGAAAAGATAACCAAAATGATGACTTTAACAACAAAAAATGACATTATTTCCAATTCATCTAAAAGGCAGTGTTCATAATCTCTAAATATAACTATAAAATGGAACGTCTTTGCAATCAGTCCCAGAGTGATTTTAGCCAGAAATAAAAAAATTTAACCAAAATAAATTGAAATAAAAGTACACTTGAGCCATCTACAGTAACATTACCTACCAATATTATCAGAAAAATAGCATAGTTTCAAGCAACTAGTTGAAAATTTTTTATGAAAACGTCAGGAACCAAAACACTGTTTATTTTCCTGTATTATTATTTCCATTAAAACATAGCTATTTAGCTGTTTTAAAATAATATACATGTAGTTTCTGTCATGAAGCCTCTACTATCTCAGTTTGCCTCACAGGATGTTGATTTGCTAAATCCAGCTATACATATAAAGCGAGCCTGATATGCACACAATCCTTTTCAATCAAAAGCGCCTTATTAGTTTTGCAAGTGACAGCCACTTTCTTGGTATAAATGCAAGGCATCAAGTTGTAGTTACCTCTTCTGGTGGGAAAGGTCCATAACAACAAAAACCAGAATACCATGTGGCTCTCCGACAGAAACAGTGAATACTACTGGTCAAAAGAGCATCTACAAATAAAATATTCCTATGCTGTTTTAACATGATAGTCCTGCACGTTAAGATGGCGGCCGGCGCTCACCATGTTGGGTAGAACTGGGGCCCAGGCATGAAGAAAGGCTGACTGTAAGGGAATAGGCTGGTGGGGTGTGGCACAGGGGGCGGAGCATACATGCAGAGGTGGGAGAGGTTTGGGAGGGGCATTTGCAGAGCACTGGAGCAGGGGGGCATGCTGGGAAGGGGCAGATCTATGGACAACTGTGGGGTGGGGCTGTAGTATGGTTGGGCGGCACTTATCCTCTGGAAGGGACTGGACACTACCTCATTGGTCATGAGGGAGAGGGAGGGCTCGATGTGATTGGGCAGAGAAGCGGGCAGGGCCATGCTGGGACCAGCCTCGCTCTGCTCCGGCAGCTTGGCCCACGATTGGAGGGTATGTAGGGGGTTTCTCTGAAGGTAGATGACAGGTGGACTAGCGGTCTGGGGGGCAGTGGGATTCATACTTGTAGAGATCTGGGGCACAACATGCCCACCGTGTCCTAAAGGAGACAAATTGCCCATGTTTGCACAAGCATCGGCTTTCAAATATTTCAGACCAGTATTCTGTACTATATAACGAATACACATTAATGTGTTCAGTTTGGTGTATGCTCAGAAATTGTGTCTGATTGGACCAATTCATGCACATAATCTGAAGAAACATTTTATTTTCCATTATAATGTTGCAAAAACTGCTCCAACATCTGATGACCTAAGTGTGCTATGTTTACAGACTGAACTAAGTGTGGTGAACTTTTCCTTTAACCCTATCTAACCGTGGCGCACAAAAGACCCTTTCCACCTAGTGCCTACTTGTCTTATTTAAGTGTTAATATCTAAAAAAATATTCAATGCACATCCATGGTTTAAAGTTTGAATTGAAGAAGCTGTGTCATTCAGAAATTTGCAACAGAATACAGTTATGTCACAATCATCACATACAGTAAATACATAATATGCCTACAAATACATAGCCTAATGTTTTTATATACGTAAAAAAAAAATATGTAGGTACAAAAGAACGTGTGTTTTTACATCACAACAGCAACGTATTACAAATGCTAGTGCGATAGTTTCTCGCTGCGGAAATGTCGACTGTACTGTACTTTGGCGAAATGTAATAAGATAAACTATTCAGGGTTAACCAGAAAACCGTTGTAGCTTAATACCAGATAGGATATTTTTTTCATAAAACATTTTTATGCCAGAAATTTTAAAGAAAAATGTAGGTCTCTACTAAACCGAAAGTACACCGGGTACTGTACATAGTACAGTAAGCAATGGAAATACACAGAATGCTTATTTGTACAACTTTAAAAATATATATTATTGCCCCTATATCAGAGGATGATTTTCTCAGCATGTATAAAGGGTGCATTTTAGTGTCTGCAACTATGGAAAGATGAAGGTTGTAAACATGGTCTGGGCTATTAGCACCCTGCTGTTTTATTGCCCTGCACTGCAACTTGAGAGGTAGGTGTTTCCCAAGTTGTGACCGTTCTGAACAACATTGTCTGAATTTTTTTTCGGTTTTCTTCAAGCTGTAGTTTATAATTTCAGAGAAACATGACTACGGTAATTTGGTCGGTTCGGACTACCACTAGGGGGCAAAGTAGCATCAGGTTAAGGTATTTGTCAGAAAACAAAGTGTGTATATCAAGAGTGTGGATGCCATGTGAGGATGCTGTACACCTCTGAGTGTGTGTGTTTTTACCTGTAGTCAGAATGTGTGTCGTTGAGTACCTCTTGTTGATAGAGGTGGGGGTGACCATAGAGTAAGGCCTGTTGGCCCACGTTAAAGGAGTGGCAGGGGCCTGGGAAGAACTGGCTCCTGTAGAGGCCATTACACCAGAGCCGTAGCACTTCCTCTTCGCAGGTTTCGGCTGATAAACCCAGTCTTTAAACAATTCCAGAAGGGCAAAAAAAAATTTGCCAAAAGATATCCAAAAAGCCAAAATTAAAGATAATCAAACTACATAGTCACCTAACTAGTCATCAAGTGTACTCTTCAATGTATTACTGAATGCACAGTATGGAGTGGCAATGAATATACATTCAGGGTTAACCTGATTTAGTTCTACGGTTAGATACAAGACGAGACAAGGTTACATGGACTAGACTGTTTGATTAAATGCAAATGACACAGCTCCAGAATTTAAGTAAGTGAAAGTATGGACAGAAGAGAAGGCCAACAGTGTTCATGTGACTTTATGAACTTGAACCTTTTACTTAAACCAATTCTCCCTGGAATTCTTCGGTTCATCGCCTGTGACTAAATTAACATTCAATCTACATTATTATGGAGAGGATAGACCTGAAAATGAAAAGATCTGGAGCCATTAATTAGCTAGAATGATTTATGGGCAGGGCCCCTGCGTTATTTCTCTTGCCCTGACTTGTACATAAGTTATCTTGTCCCTGGCGGGGGGCTTTACCGGGAAACTCCTGGCTGTGTTTGTGTTTAAGCCTGTATGCTTCATCGTAGTAAGGCGTCTTCTGCTCATCCGACAGCTTGGTCCACTCCACCCCCAGCTGCACGCTGATATCCGCGTTGGTGGCCTTCGGGTTGGCCTTGGACAGCGCCGCTCGGTGGATTCTCGACCATACCATGAAAGCGTTCATCGGTCTCTTGATGTTGCCACTGTTGTTCTTGCTGTGGGTTATTTCTAAATTCCCTTAAGAGAGACAGACGTGTTAACCACCTAACTTCAATGCAGTGCAATGTGAATCCAAGGCTTTGTAAAGATAACTAAGAATAATCTGGGGGTAGGACTAGATTAAACTGTAAATTACATGGAAATAGTATGGAACACATGGTTGGCTAAATGGCTGTAGATCATCCAGAGACAAACGAGCCTCAAACCATCACTCTGCTGCAGTGGATAAGGATGGATCACTTTAAGGGTTGTTTCTCCTTTCCTATTGAACTCTATGGGAAAAGAAGTCAGGAGAAACAACCCTAAAGTGATCCATCCATATGTAACGTTAACATACTGCATATCTAGCTGCAGAGTAAAGTTTGACATTTTTACATAGATTTTCAGGGCAGACGTTAACAGTTCGAACTCATCCAGTAAATGTTAACGTTACGTTAAAAAAAGTTTTTAAAAAAGAAAAAAGAACTCACATGCCAACCTAACGTTCACCTTAACCTAACCAGGCTAACATTAGCCTGACAACTATTACATGGCCCAGTAAGTTAACATTATACCCAGAACGGTAGCATTATGTTAGCAGGACGGGTAACATTACAGTTACCAATAACTTAGCTAACGTTACCTGCTTCGGAAGGTGGGATGGTGAAATTCAGCCCGGCTGTGTTCACGCTGACTCTGGGTTCAAAAGACGGTTTCAAATACGATGGGTTAATGGGCACGCTGCTTGCTGTCAACAGAAACCGGTTATTTGAGATTCTGGTCGTTGTGTTTATCATGTGGGCCGTTGGTTGGGCAGCTTGAGTAACGCTCAAAATGGCATCTTTACACGGCAGCATATGGGAGCCTCTTAATGTCCCTTCTGGCAAAGGCTGTATTCCTTTGACGCTAGCTAACGGTAACATTACCGCTGCAGGAATGGAGCTCTTTGGCCTTGCTAAATAACCACCCGGTTTTGGTATCTCTGACCTTATAAAATGATCGGATGATTCCGTTAAAGCAGTCATTTGCTGGTTTTGAATAGCGGTAGGCACCTTTACTTCTCCGCGGCACATCTGGATTCCGTTTTCTTTCCAGTCTACAGACTCATTCGCCGTGAACGGAGGGTCTTGCGCTTCCCGGTTTTTCCCGCTCGTCTCCTGCGGTTGCATTTGCCCACTTCTGAGGTGATCGTCTGTCACGGATAAGCCTCTGTTTGAACTTAACAAATTGTAGTTGCTCGGCCTGGATTCGATGCTCTCCACTTTTTTTATTCTGATCGTCTTTGCCGGACTTTCTAGGCCCACAGCTCATACCGTTACCCTCTCTACTGCATCCGTTGTTTGTCTCTGGGTGGTGCTTATGGCTATGAATCTCTGTGAGTTCAAAGCCGTTGACTTTAAAAACGATAAAACGGTCACCGAACTTCCAGAATTCAAACTTCACCATAGATGCCTTTGTTATCAAATAAATAATGTTCACAATCACGCGAAAAATGTAACAATTGAGAACTACGTCAGCAGTGGCTCAACGGTGCTTGCTGAACTGTGTCTGGGCCAGCGAAAAACGCTTGGAATTTGAGCAGGCAAAGCTAAGCCAGTAGAAATAGCCTACTACTTCAGTGCAACTCTGCAATCTGTCATCTTAAAATAAGTACATTGAATATTGCGAATTAAATCATTTCCATTGAAGGCCTGATGTTCCTTAACGATGAGATGATACCGATACACACTGCAAGTCTTGATCTTTGTGGTGAAACGTATATGGTAATATTTGCCCACTAGATGTCATCATTGGCTCATACTTGCAGAATTAGATCAAGTTGAAAGATTGCGACTTCAAGGCGCATCATTTTCGCCAAATTTCTTAAGATTGCATTTTAAATAAAAAACAGAAACGTCATTAGCATAGTGAATTATTAATGTCATTTTTAACGTTCTTATTGTAGGCGCAAGTCATCGTACAAATTAAATACACTTAACCTAAGATGCATGACAAATAATTGTCTACTTCCAAACGCATCTTTACATTTATGTTGCTCAAATGTTTTTAGCAAACTGAGTGTGGACGATGTTTAAGATTTTTTAAATTTACGATTATTATTATTATTATTATTATTATGCGTTCCTTTCTCTGCTGTGTGACTTACAAGGGTAAACTATTTAATATTAAAATGTACTGCAGGATAGTTTCATAAAGAATTCAGGTCAATTTCTTTGCCTAGAGGACAAATACCTTGCCTCAGCAAATAATTGATCTTTACTTTCTGGTTAGAGCAGCTCCTTAAACACAATAACACACCGCCTTTATTGAATAAATCAATCATATGTAAGCTTATTTATGCATGATGACATGGTTTCTGTGTTGAATGGACTGCCATAAAGAGCAACTGCTCTGATTCAGGTCAGCTTGGATGGTTTTAAAATCTAAACAAGATAGAAGAATGCCATTTGGTTGAAAGCCATTTTCATCAAAATTTCTTGTCTGTCATGACAGAGATGGCTTACAGGGTCTAAAAGGATTTCATAAAACCCACCATGAATTATTGAACTTTTTTCTTTCCATTTCTAACTTGCAAGTGGCAATCAGCTGTCACTATTGTTTTTGACTGTCTTGATTGCGATCATATTTAATGCATGCATTACTCCTAAACACACAGTTTACTGTGTCTAGTGGGGTTCTGGAAGCCATGGGCAATCAGGTGTTCAGTTTGCTTATTCCACACTTTTGCATCATTCGGTCTCGGTCCAAACAAAGGGGCCAGCAGAATGATTTTGGCAGAATGATTGCAGTTTCAGTCTTTCAGAATGAAAATTCTGCACACTCTGAGTTATTTAAGTTATGCAAGTCTTAAAACAAATGTTAAGATTACAAGCAGCTAGACCATATATTACACATTACCAGATGCTGGGATCACATTGGTTAAGTTGAACTGAAGGATGTAAAAAAAATAAATTCTGAATATTCAAAGTACCCTAATTTGCTTCGTAAGTTAATTCCCTTCGAGTTTCAGAATCAAGCTGACACAAATGAACAATGCAAATTCCCCACTGCTCGCTGCTGCGTTGCGACTGACGTAATTAGATTTAAATCCTGTGGGTGGATTCCAGTCGCTCATTTTATCCGTCCTCTTCTCTTCGGTCCTCGCCAGACCCGGAAATCGATCGAGGTTCGCCATTCCAAACCGCTAAATGCGCCTCGGAGGAGCGAAGAGTGGGGAATGAGGAAGCTTGCGGAGGATGCTTCAGTGAGGAAACACAAGTGCAGCCTTTGCGGAAGCCTTGTCTCGGACCGTGTGACATGTTAAAATTATCCACCACTCTCCACATCTGCCATGTTGCAGGCACACCTCTGCACAAATGCAATTTTACCGTTCCTTTCCATTTATTATAAAGCACAAATCCATAATGACACTCATTCTTTATAACTAACAAAAGCACCATTTATTCAAGAAAAAATAAGCTAAAAAGAATCATAGTTAGCCATGTGAGCATATGACGCCGACGCTTTATTGAGTAAAGATGTTCCATTTGTCTAATACTGTACATGTTTCCTTGTTTCCTCCATCCTCATATCTGATTCTTGCATCTTTTCCTCACGCCCTCCATTAGGTGGAGCTAAGGAGCGAGGAAAAGACCATAGGAAAGGATGCAAGGAGTGAAAATAAGCGATTGGAATGAATCCTGTGTCATCCGGGTTGTGAGGCCTCTCTTAAGTGCCTCAGCCCCGGCAGCACTTAAACATGCACTCTCCCGGTTGAGTGGCAGATCCCTCCTCTGATGTAGAAACAGGGAGCATCATTCTTCTTTAACTGCACGCTTGCAGGTGCGATAAACTGTTGCAGAGTTGCTGTTGGGAGAGAGATTTTATAGGCCTACACGTTATAGTGCACAGTTAGTGACAGTGCACAACCACGTGTCCGTTCCACCTGACCTAATGGGTAAGGGGGATGTGTACTGCAGTCCAGGTGGTGCATACAGGGGTCCGATCACGAGCATTTACCTTAAGGGTTACGATTAACTTTTTTGTGCAGTTCGGATTGATAAAGGAGCAGCCCTGTCAATCATGTTTCCGAGGGTACGGCAGTATCGCGTCGATCCCCGAACGCATCGCAGCAAGGCGAGCCGACGACCCAGAGGGGCCCGGGAAAGTCTCCCTTTGAAGCCGCATGAAAACGGGCGACTTCCACAAGGCCCGCATGGTAAGCAGCAGATGCAGCCGTCGAGTTGTGCCGGCACAAAGGGACTTACGCCGCCCGTGTCCCCCGGGAACCGTTGTTCTGCCTTCTGTGAGACAGAAGCGTTTTATCGAGCTTCAGAGACGGCTCTCGTTCAGACGCGCACTGCGCAGGTTCTGCCTGGGGACCGCAGCCTAGTCGCGCGAAACAGCGATGCTTATTCACATAGGCTGGATAGAACGGGGGAGGGGAACATGGGTGCTTGCTTTGATACAGGGGACAGTAACCCCCCCCTATTCCCACTGCATATGTAATGGTTCACACTGCCACAACTCAAGACCCATTAATGACCCGGAGGGCTCAGAAATCATGGATACCTATTCCCAACTCAATCGAAGACCTGAAATCCACGAGAGTGGATTTGACAGTAATCCCCCCAGGTGTGCAGCTGTTAACTGAATGGCTTTAGTTTTTCTCTCAACTCAAGTCTTCAGTTTGGCGCAAATTTCCATGCTGGCATTCCAGCACTCTGATGTCTGCTCTTTAACTCGGAGCTCAAAAAAACATTATCAGGTCTCCAGCCTGCTCCAGTCCTGGTCTTCGCACCTACTTCATCATAACCCATCAGAATACACTGCAACTTTCTCATCCAGTGTACTCAACAATAGTAGGCCCGTGCAAGGGTGTTGATTCGGACAACAAATCCGTTGTTCCAAAACACATGAACGCCTTATAAAATAGCCAAGCCCATATTCAGTACTACAGCTTCTGAAATAAGCTTTAAAAATCATGCTTTAATGACCTGTTTATGCAACAAATAAAATGTTGAGAAAAATGGCAAGACTTATAAGGCGGCAAAGACCAATGATGAATCTCCATTTTAGGAAAAACGCATTTTTGTTACTTTTGTTCACAAACAAAATGGTGTTTTTCGTGATATTCACAACCTCCTGGAAGTACACTTGGAACTTTGGTACTGTCTGTAAGACTAAGCTCTTTTTTCTTAAAGATAAACTATCCGCAACAGAATAATCCTTGAAAAATATTAATAAAGTAAATATTTGGTCACTTTTGAATGGGTAACGCCTCAGACATTGAGAGAAGGCTTGGGAGCTGGAGACTGTGTTCAGACAATGTAGCTTAACGCCGCCTGTAGGGCAGGCCGCGCGCGTTGCCCGAGACTTGCAGAGCTCCCTCTCCGTGTCCGCGGTTCCCGCTCGCCCACCCCCGCAACCCTCCCAGTTCTGCACATCAGTCGTCCTCCACACAATCGGCCCCTGGTCTCTTTCACCATCCACCGTTTTTCCCTATCGCACATACACACTTCATTAAATATTACTCGCGTTGGCGTGCAAAGCATACTGAATTATTCCATTATCTGGCTGTAGTTAAGAATGTTTCCAGGCAAGCGGTGCCCCGATCAGGCAGGTAGCCCGACGCTGACATAAGAGACAGCTTGCGGAATGGACTGTGCTGGAACTTTCCAACTACGACTGGATGTAAATCTCTGATGGCATACTTGTCTTTACAAACATAAATCACCCATATTGTCACCTATGGTTGAAAAACTTTCAGCTTCCTATTTAATACTCACGATTCAGACTTCAATTGCAATAACATAATATTAATTAAATAACATGATATTAGCATTCCACTGGAGTAAACGGCGTAAGCAGAAAGTATAGTTTAGTCTGCCATTATATGGCAAAATTGAAAAAGGGCGATTTGCCATATTCAGATATCCAGGAAGACACTTAAAAACAAAGAAATGAAAATCAATCAAGCTTTTTCTTGTCATCTTTTACCTTTTCTCCAGGTCATACTGTCAAATAACCCCATAATTTATTTCTTGCACATGGAAATATATTTGTAACAAAGACCATTATGTTTCCTCGTGTTGTGGTGTGAAATGATGGACAGTTGTTAACTGAGGTCATTTCCTGAGTCAATTCTAAAATCAGTACGAGGGACATGAAAAAGAGCAGTATTTTTTTTCTTTTTAATTGATCACTCTCCAGCGACGGCAAACCCCACTCACACAGGGGAGAAACAGCAGATCTTTTTTCTTAAATAGATCTGTTCACACTCAGTTCCTGCCATTTACAAAATCTACCCACACACCCCATCCCTCAACCGCCCCCCCCCTCCCCCCTCCCCCCCCGACAAAAGAAAATAAATATGTACGTATGTCTGTACACACATACACATACATACGTTAATATAATATATAAAAAAACTGAAGGGTGATGGCATTCAATGTCTTGCTGTTCAAGTAGTCCATGTGCAGCTCTACGATTCCTTCATGGGTGTAACTTCATTCTTCTCATCTCCATAGCCAGTCCCTCTACGCTTCGTCACTATTTGCCGAAGTTGCCGAAATTGGCGAACGCGTCTTGTTTGGGATGCACCATAGTGGGGGTCATGCCTTGCCCCATACCCATCACCGGCAGGCCCATGGAGCCGGGCAAACCCATACTCAAGTTCATCCCCAGAATCCCGTGGCTGAGGGGCCCTCCTGCTGGGGCCGCTATTCCCATGGTTCCCATTCCCATGGTGCCTGTTGCCATGGCCACCCCCGGCCCCGCCATCATGAGGTTTGTGGGCGGTGTGATGGGCGTCGGCGTCGGCTGCGTGTTGAGGTTCAGGCTAGCGAAGCTCTGGGCGACCATGTTCAAGGCTGGCTGGACACCTAGATGGGCGAGAGTGTAAGGAAGAGGCACAGGGGTAAGGTACAGGGGCGACAGCAGGGGTAAGCCCAGGTCTATTAAAATATATTTTAATAAACTATTTATCCATCCAAACCGGATAAAAACTAGCCGTGTATGCAAACCGAGCCCCTTTAGTCCCAGTTCGGTATCAGTGCGTTGATACGTCAGTCTCGTCTTAAGCCCTGGATAGGCCCCCGGCCATCATGAGGAAAACAGGCTTCAAAAACCGGTGTGCCGACTGCGTTTTTCAGCCGAGCGCTTCCATATGGAAATAACCGCAAACTGCACGCGAGAAGAAACAACATTAGACGAAAAGAGCGCGTTTTCTGCAGGCATCTGCACTCGAATTCACTGGGGAAACGCTGCGTGCCTGCGCGAACGTGGGGCTGGAAAACTCTCGAAAAAGCAGACGAGAGAGAGGATTCCAGATGGCTTTAACTGGACGTGAAAGGTCCCGGAGAGATGGTCAGGTGAGGCCTCCTGCCGGCGGGACGGATCACGGCCCAGGGGGGCGCTTGTGGGTGGCCTAGCATCTGTATTTAGACATAAATGCAGCCAAGTGGGATAAGGGAAGTGTGACAGGGAGGCCAGCTTGAGAGCAGCCCTGAGAGAAGAGTGCTTCATACCCAGATCACATGACCTATAACCCCTGAGCGGGGTTGAGGAGAATGTGAGGAAAAACAGGAAGCCTTCACTTTAACATGTACTTGAATACAGGGTCCTGTATAGATTTTTTTGGGAGAAAAATGCACAGTGAGAGGACTACAACTACATATTTTGACTTGAGGATCATCTATTAATTGTATGACAGCGTTGTGGGTGATGAGTGACAGCGGTTGTGGGTGATGAGTGACAGCGGTGTGGGTGATGAGTGACAGCGGTGTGGGTGATGAGTGACAGCGGTGTGGGTGATGAGTGACAGCGGTGTGGGTGATGAGTGACAGCGGTGTGGGTGATGAGTGACAGCGGTGTGGGTGATGAGTGACAGCAGTGTGGGTGATGAGTGACAGCGATGAGTGACAGCAGTATGGGTGATGAGTGACAGCTGATGAGTGACAGCGGCGTGGGTGATGAGTGACAGCGGCGTGGGTGATGAGTGACAGCAGTGTGGGTGATGAGTGACAGCAGTGTGGGTGATGAGTGACAGCAGCGTGGGTGATGAGTGACAGCAGTGTGGGTGATGAGTGACAGCAGTGTGGGTGATGAGTGACAGCAGTATGGGTGATGAGTGACAGCAGTGTGGGTGATGAGTGACAGCAGTGTGGGTGATGAGTGACAGCAGTGTGGGTGATGAGTGACAGCAGTATGGGTGATGAGTGACAGCAGTATGGGTGATGAGTGACAGCAGTATGGGTGATGAGTGACAGCAGTATGGGTGATGAGTGACAGCAGTATGGGTGATGAGTGACAGCAGTATGGTGATGAGCGACAGCAGTATGGGTGATGAGTGACAGCAGTATGGGTGATGAGTGACAGCAGTATGGGTGATGAGTGACAGCAGTATGGTTGATGAATGAGTGGACAGCAGTATGGATGAGCGACAGCATGGTGATGAGCGACAGCAGTATGGGTGATGAGTGACAGCAGTATGGTTGATGAGTGACACAGCATGGTGATGAGCGACAGCAGTATGGGTGATGAGTGACAGCAGTATGGTTGATGAGTGACACAGCATGGTGATGAGTGACCGAAAGCAGACCTTCACCTTGCTGCTGTATCATGGTGTTGAGGCTGGGCTGGGAAGGCTTGGGCGGCTGCATTCCTGGGGACAGGAAGTCAAGGCTGATGTTGACGCTGGGGTCTGACCACGTTGTCGGCACCGACGCCTTTCCTCCCGGCTTCTGGACCCCCATCTGCTGGGTCAATAAAGGGCCCAACACATTAGACAAAGGTCCCCCAAAGTTCATCAAAGGTTAGACCATTAAACTAGGGGTGCACTACTCCGGTCCTGGAGGTCCGGTCTGCGTGCTTGTTTTTGTTCTGACTAATGACCTTAGTTTCAGTTTTCTAACAGCTCTGTAAACTACACTTGTTCACTCCTGTACTTGAGCACAGTAAAATCTTTAGGGTACACTTGCAGTCTGCGGCAGTTCCTGGTGTCAGATCAAGATATTTGAGCCAATGAAATAAGTAAGAGCAGAAGATCCTGAAATGGATCGGCCCAATTTATACGGCCCCTATAGATCCAAATCCTGTGGACTGTAACACCGCATTGTATCGCAGTGCTAAGACAATGCGCTGGACATGAATCCGCACCCAGCTATGTACAGTTCTATACATGAATGCAGTTACACCTGGAGTGTGTCTATGCGCATCACACTGTACCTGAGACCTGGACGCGTGCAGCCCGCTGCTAAGGGGCTGTGTGCTACACAAGGAGAAGTTGAGGCTTTGGGAGGCACTGAGCGTGGCCTGGGAGGAGCCAATCAGGTCGAAGAATTCCGCGGAAGGTGGGGAGGACACCTGGGCAGGGGGGGCCAGGATGTTGCCGAAAAGGTCTGTTGTAGCGCCGCCTAGCGGCCGGGCCGAGGGGGTGGCCTGCTGACTGCCGGGGAACGTGTTCCAGTCCCCAAAATCAGTGTTCCCACCTGGTACCGACCCTGGGGACAGAAATACAGGCATTTGGGTAGAAGTACGGAAGCAAGATGCCGACCTGAGGGAGGAAGGGTCTTTAAGAGCTCTACCCTGCTGAATAAATACTGATGCAAGACCTGCTGGCACATCACATTCTATTCCAAATGGACTCTCCTTCTGAGGGGCTTGTTCTTAACAGTGTAACATTCTAACATAGTTCAGGTACATAAGATTTATATAGGCTACATAAACATGCACATATTTAAAAATATTCAGGTACACACATACAGTACATATATGCACGTATAAATATATACATGTGCAAACAAACAAAATCTGGCCACAGAGCAACAAGTTGTGACTTGTGAGTTGAGTTACTCTAAATTCACATCCAGATTTCCCCAACTGCTCTGCCAGTCTGGTGTAGGCCACCTCCGTCACATTCTCGCTCCCTCCTTCCCTCCCTCCCCCACGCTCTGCTTACAGGACAGGGGGGGGGGGTGAACCGTGCCTAATGGGACCTGAAATGTGTCCGTCCCCATTACCCTCAGAGAACAGCGTCCCCATCTGGACCGCTCCCCACCGTCATAAATATTTCAGCGATTTTTTTTTCAAATGGTGTTTCGGCGTAAACACGGGACGAGCTGCTCCTTCACCCATCTCTCAGAGGGAGGCCTGGTCGCGCAGCGTCCTGCTCGTAAGGCTCTGTCCTCGGCTGCCATCGTTACCCCACCCCCTCCACCGGCGTCCTCCCGCAACCGCTAGTATAAGTATAAGTGTGTTTATTTTATTGCTGTGAAATGGCTGTGTGTTTGAGAAAGGCCCGCTACTGGAGGCTAATGGAGGCGTGATAGATGAGAACACCCAGGAGACGCGCGCGGCTGCAGGCCGAAGGCGCTTACCGCCGGCCGCGGGAAAACTGGCAGAGGCCGCCGGGGAGGAGAAATCCGCGAATCCACCAATCAGGTCTGAGCTTCCACCTGGGGGTGGAAACCGAGAGTCACCTGATCTGCTGCTCCAGCCGCACAAATAACCAATAACTGCCATCAGATTCCGTTACCCGTGGGGGCTATAAAACATCGACCTCGTCTCGTTGTACAGAGACACGAGATTCCAAGGCGCTGCTGGAATTGTGAAAGCTCATGTGTTCAGACGTGCACGCGCACACACACACCCCCATAAACAGACACACACCCCCATAAACACACACACACACACACACACACACTGTTCAGCGCTGAACGCGACAGCAGACGAAACGGATTAGGGCCCTGCTCTTGTCGCCCCAGTCAGGGCGATCTCTCCGCGTCCGCTCCACTGGGCACAGATGAGGGCGGACACAACGCAGCTGTTCGCCTGGATGGGGCGGGGCCTGACGAGCGGGAACAGGGCCGTGTGACTGAGCAGCTCTCGCACTGCACTTCCACAAGAGACTGCTCTAACATCTGGCCCTGTGCGCAAACATGCCCCTATCTGACAGACAAAAGACCGCTCTAACATCTGGCCCTGTGCACAAACACACCCCTATCTGACAGACAAGAGACCGCTCTAACATCTGGCCCATGGTGGGAACACGCCCTTTATCAGCGAGACACAAGGCTTCATCAGGCGCACTTAGCTCCCGCTCCGCCCAGCCAAGGGGAACCTCAAACTTTCCACAGTAAATCACTTATTTATCTACGAATCCGGAGGAGCCAGGAGGCCTAGTGCCATTTCTCAGCTTCAGTTTTTAAAGCGTTGGTGCAAGCCTGGCAAGTACGTCGCTCATCTGCACTCCTGAATTGAACCAAGTGGTCTGCAAATACAACCGGTTATTCTGTTAAAATAGGGCTTGCCAGTGAACGGACGTGCAAGATGCGCTTGGATGAGTTCCTGCTGAATTCTGCCGTCCTCTTCAATTCAGGATTCCACAAACACAACTTAGTTCACAGACGATTTACAGAAATGCTGGCCTTCATTACGAAGCCAAGTAAAGGATTTAGGCAGCCATGTGCCTCCATGTCTCAGCGATGATGTACAAGTAAAGGATTTAGGCAGCCATGTGCCTCCATGTCTCAGCGATGATGTACAAGTATAGGATTTAGGCAGCCATGTGCCTCCATGTCTCAGCGATGATGTACAAGTAAAGGATTTAGGCAGCCATGTGCCTCCATGTCTCAGCGATGATGTACAAGTAAAGGATTTAGGCAGCCATGTGCCTCCATGTCTCAGCGATGATGTACAAGTAAAGGATTTAGGCAGCCATGTGCCTCCATGTCTCAGCGATGATGTACAAGTATAGGATTTAGGCAGCCATGTGCCTCCATGTCTCAGCGATGATGTACAAGTAAAGGATTTAGGCAGCCATGTGCCTCCATGTCTCAGCGATGATGTACAAGTAAAGGATTTAGGCAGCCATGTGCCTCCATGTCTCAGCGATGATGTAGAAGTTCTGAAGGTCAGTTAAAATTCCGACCCACTGAATTCCCGGCAAACTGTTGCGTTAGAAGTGAGGGTTTCTCGTAAATGATGCAGGTGTGGAGGTTTTCCCTCAATCTCCACATAAAACAAAGTGGGTCCCTATTCATTAGTGCTGGGCGATATACAGCATCGATAATTATCGAATGCAATAACAGCCATCACCACCATGTGGGGTATTGCCTTTCTTTTTGTATTTTTTTCTTGAATTATGCCTGATGCGGTGGTAATCTAAACTTCAGAGGCCGTGTGAAATTCTTCCGGGGAAAAAACGTCACCACCGTTATCTATTGGGTGTTGATTCGATAGCCAATCAGCAGCAGGGCGTTTCAGCTTTCATGTGATTGACAAAAACACATCACATAGAAGCTGTAGGACCTTGCTGCTGATTGGCTGCCTTATCGACACCCAATAGATACCAGTGGTGATGTTTTTTTCCCCGGAAGCATTTCACGCGGCCTCTGAAGTTTGGATGTTTAATGCTGCATATCGGGTATACATTTTTAAAAAAAGACGTAAAAAGAAAGGCAATACCCCACATGGTGGCGACGGCCGTTATTGCATTCGATAATTATCGATGCTGTTTATCACCCAGCCCCACTATTCATACTCAGTAAAAAGATTAATTTGTTTTTTTATTCAAAGTAGTCAAAGTATCTACGGGCCTCGAGATATCTATCATTGTTCCAACTAAGCACAGAATCTACCACGTAATTTTGTCCATAGCTTAAAAGTAATGATGCATTACTCCCCACCAGAGAATAAGAGATGGCTCGTTAATCCAAGAACCTCACCTGCTGGAGCTGCTGGACTGGACCCAGAGTCCACCATCAACAGGTCCGCAAGGCCACCGCTGGACGTCTGGCTGACCCCTGCGCTCGTCGCCTGTATCCACAGGAAGAGAAAGAGAGGAGATGAGACAGAGGCAGGAAACGTTCAGCGTGGATAATCTTTTACACTGCAGTTATACCAGTCACCAGCAGGTGGCAGCATTAACCTGGGAAACGACAGCAAAATAATCTTTTGGGGTAGTAGTAAGGTACTTGACATGTAACTGGGGGTTCCAAGTTTTAATCCGGGATGGGCACTGCGGTTCTACCTTTAATAAAAGGCCTGCATTGCTTAACTGAAAACGCAGCAAACATAAAACTCACAACATACAGAATCCAAGTTTCTTAACTTTTCTTGGATACTGCCGTCAACAAAATGTACAGATGATTCAAACACCGAACATCCTGAACATGTCCAGGTCTCGTAAAAATGCAATCACTGAAACGGGCTTTGAGTGCAGAATATGACTTATTTCCGACTCCGCTGCGCCGGAAGGCTCAATTACCCGTGAGAGTGAAGTCCTCTTTATGATTCACATAGCCGCATCCTAACAGATGTTCTACACGTGACAACACAATGAACACGGCTCAGTCACGGTAACTACTATTAGTGCTTGCGCAACGATGCCATGTTCCATGATGAGCACCACTAGCCCAGCTGTGGAAGGTTCTGGAATGTTTATATTCTACATTTGTTCTGCCCTCCAGGCTACTAATTAACAAGACTATAAGTCACCCTCGCAAAGGCCAACCAACCACGTCGTTCCCAGGGACAATTCGGCTGTCCGTTTTCATTTAATCATCAGTCAGTATTCCAGGAACCATGGAAAACATGTGCTAAAAACACATTTCAAAACAATCACTTGCTCCTCCCACCTTTGCACTGTCGGGACTGCCCTTCTCCCCCGTATAGTGGGCGGCGGCCCCCAGATCCACGGTCTTGGAGGGGACGCCGCCGCGCTTGCGCGTGGTGGTGGTGGTGGTCTCCATTGCGTGTGTGATGTGGATGCTCTTGGTGGTCACGGTCTCCTCCTCATCCTTGAACTCCGACCTCCCGGGCCGGCCGTTTCGGGACGCGTGGTCTCTGTCTTCCTCGTTGTCGCTGAGAAATTAAATGACACATATGAGACACAGCTGGTCAGAAAGACCTGGCCTCCGGCCAGCCCCTACTCTGCGGAGGGCCCCATTCACCGTTCTCACACATTTTCAAACTGCCAAATTTGTGCCCATCTACTTCCTGAATTCTGAGCCTGACTGCATTTTCAAATGTGCCAACACTGACTGTGCAGTGGAACATAGTTGAAGATCCTATATGGGATTTGGTCCTGCTGCGCGACCGAATGCTAAGGCTAACATCCTGCTGCACAACGGAGCTCTAACTTCCTCCCGACCTGCACCGGTCAATTACATTACATTACATTATAGACATTTAGCAGACGCTCTTATCCAGAGCGACGTACATAGTGCATTTTCAAACTAGGAACAAGAGCGTTTAAAAACAACCCTAAAAAGGCAAATACGAATCGAAGTACTAGGCGCAGTCAGTATGATTGGGTTTATTTTTTTAAAAATTTATTTATTTATTGTTTTGGGGGGGTAATTACACAACATTAATAACAATAGTCACAGGGAGGTAGGGAGGGGTGGAGAGAGGTGCAGCTTGAAGAGGTGAGTCTTCAATCTGCGCTTGAAGGCGGTCAGACTTTCTGCTGTTCTGACCTCCACGGGGAGGTCATTCCACCACCGTGGGGCCAGGACAGACAGACGTCGAGACCGGGTGCTAGTATGAAGGGGTATGACTGGTACCCCAGTCGTCCTGAGGAGGCGGAACGCAGGGATCTGGCAGTCTATAGTCAGTCTACAGTCTTCTAGTTGTCCTGCTGCACAACGGAGCTCTAACGTCCTCCCTACCCTGCACCGGTCCTGCTGTGCAATGTAGCGCTAACGTCCTCTCTACCTGCACCGATCCTGCTGCGCGATGGAGCGCTAACATCTTCTCTACTTGCAATGGTCCTGCTGCGCGACCGAACGCTAATGCTGTGCAATGTAGCGCTAATGTCCTCTATACCTGCACCAGTCCTGCTGTGCAATGTAGCGCTAATGTCCTCTCTACCTGCACCGGTCCTGGTGCGCGACCTAGCTCAAACGTCATCCCTACCTGCACCGGTCAGGCGAGTCATCCCGCTCCTTCTGGCGGAACTTGTTGATGGTGTCGTCGATGGTGCTGCCGATCTTGTCGCTGATCTCACCCAGCTTCTCGCTGAAGGGAAAGGCACCCTTGCTCCTGTCCCAGTCTTCTTCCCACTTACCCCTGGGCTCCGAGTCGAAGCGCTCCCCCGCTGCGGAAGAGAGGGACGTGGGGGTCAAACAGGTGCAGTCCTACCTTCGGCAAAGCAAATGCCCGTGAACCCAGTCAGAACTATAGAACCCAGTCTGGAGCACAGCACACCTTTAGGGAATTCAGAGGAACCCAACAACTATTACTTTCAACCCTGAAATAGGGCAATATAACTCACCTTTCAAAAAGTCCTCTCAAAATAGGTATTTATGCAAAAGGCATATTGTTTTTTATGCAATCACCTTATACCCTACATGTCAGTTTCCTGAGCTGATTATCAACAGTCACTGTCAGGTTTTAAAATGAAAAAGAAATCAACAATTCCATCACTAGGCGACTTTAGATGTTGGTTTTCAAGCGGCATTATGTACGTGTTTATGTATGGTTATCAAGCTGAAAAAGCAAGCGTTCCGGAATAGTCCCATTCTGTGACGTTTCCATTAGGCGACGCTGCTCCAAGGCCTGCCATAGCATTAACTGCTAAATCAGAATACTCCAGTAATTAATATGATAAATCACAGCATGAAAAGCATTTTGATCGCTAAGGTTCATGTAAGGGCAAGAGATGAATGATGAGTGTTGTAAAAAAAAATATATATATTTATAAGGGAAAGATTTCCGCGTGTTGCGTAAGGCTCAATAGTAATGAAATGGCACGGGACCCCTTTTGTCCCCTTGAGAAGATCGATGGATCTCAGATCTAAAAGCACCCAATTTTTCTACTAGAAAACAGTAAGAAACAGTAGTACATTGCAAAACCCAGAGACGCTGTCGAGCGGCAAGATACAAAGATTTTGCATTGGAATCAAAACATGAATGTGGAAATCATTCTGGGAAAAGGGAAGAGCCGGAGGGATTTAGGGAGAACCGGAGGGATTTGCGGAGCGCTGGAGGGATTTGGGAAGAGCCGGAAGGGTTTGGGGAGTGCTGGCAGAATATGGGGAGCGCCGTAGAAATTTGAGAAGCGCCGGAGGGATTTAGGGAGCACCGGAGGGATTTCGGGAGCGCCGGAGGGATTTCGGGAGAGCTACGCGGGAAGCTGTTAGAGAACGGGGACCCGTCTTCAGAGGGGCCAGTGCCACTGTGGCAAGGTTTTGGCTAGAGCCCCTGTCCAGCCGGGACAAAACTGGGCGTAGGGGAACTTTGAGCCTGTTAACGGATCAACCAACACTGCCGTGGGGCTTCTGGGTGGACTGCAGTCAGTTTTGAACAATGTCCAGTACGGTCCAGAGAGAATCCTGATTGTGGCTGGGAGTTACACTCAATGTCGGTGAATGCCCTTGCGCTATACTGGGACACCGCATGTATTAGTCCAATAGGAGTGACACCCACTGAAGATGAACACTGAAACAGTGAAATCGTCCAATCAGCACAACACTCGCTGTGTGTGACTGAACACCCTCATACAATGTAGTTTTCCCAATCACAGATACACGATGTGTGGAGAATGCAGTCCAATCAGTGACACTCACTGTGTGTGATTACGCACCGACAATGCGAGGACACTCATCCAATGAGACGCTTGCGTGTGAATGCCCCCGTGCTGTCTGAGGACACGCAAACGTATTAACCCAAGCAGAGAGACACTCACTCTGTGCCAACGTCTCCATGCTGTCTGAGGGAACCCTAATGTATTTATCCAATCAGAGACACTCACTCTGTGCGAACGTCCCCATACTGTCCGACGACACCCCGATGTATTTGTCTTTGTTCTTCTTTGCCTTCTTCCTCTCCTCTCGAAGCCGGTCATCGTCCTGCACAAACTCCACCATCTCCTTCACCTTCTGTCGCACGTTAATGCCCTGGTCCTTCCCATTCTCATCTGTGAGAGAGAAGGAACATTTCTCAGGGTCGCCCCACACACACACACACACACACACACACACACAAACAGAAAGAGGCCGGGACAGGACATTTCACAAACCAGCTCCCTCCGTTACACCCATTCACCCAAGACCCCAGTTAGACATACATCCTATTCAAAAATCCTAACTCTAGCCCGTCATTGCTGATGACGGAAAGCTGCCATTGTAAACCCCTCCCCCCCACCAGATTAAGGCTTTCTTTGAGACTGCATGTCTTAAATGTGCTGTGGCATGAATAGCTTTAAGAAAAGTACACGTCAGCATGTTTATAAGACGCAGTTGCTTCTCACTGGTGAGATCAGGGGCAGAGTGCGCTGTAGGTACACTGCAGCGTTAGTGCCGGCTGGTAAAGCCATCCTGTGAGGTTTAAACCTCTTCGTCAGTGAGAGAACACCGGGGCCATTTTTTCAGGTGAAAAGAAACCTGGGGATATTGCCTCCCGTTTGATTTGTATGTAAATTAGATTTGTATGCAAACCTTACATACATGCAACAGGCCCTCACTGTAACAGCTTACCAGAAGTAACAGCTTATCCATGCAAGTAAACGCACATTAGCAGACTGCTATTGGAAAAAAGGCGTCCCCATTGCATAAGGCCAGTGTGATTTTGTGTGCATGTGCAAGCCTTGCCTCAAAATTGCAGGAATGAGTGCGTCATCAAGCCAGTACGTCTGATTAGGAATGGGTTTTTTATGCTTTTTATGCTTAAAAAAAAACACAGTCACTCGCACTCGGTCACACGCGCACGCACACACACACACACGCACACACACACACATCGAGCCAGCTCTCCAGCTCCACACACAGGGTGGAGCTCTGGTGTTGGCTAATTCATTCTCTGCGGTTTCACTTGGGGAATTGGTGCTGTTAAGGCGGAAGACACAGCTGTCCAGGGAACATACCCAGCGTATACGTTACAGGGCTTAACATTAAGGCTTGTCCTATTGTCCGGGACAAGTCAATATTTTGGTCGGACAAGTAAAATTTCCCTTCCACCTGTCCGAAGGGACAAGTGAGAGATAAAAAAGGTTCAATGAACACTGATCTGAATAGAAGTAGAAATTGCATGATTACATTGTTACATTGTGAATGAGATAATTTTGCTAATACACAGCAAAAACTGTGGTGTACATTTAACACCCTAGGGTGTTTATATGAGACCGTGGTCATACACACATTCACGCTGCTCTGCGTTACACATTCACACTGCTGAAAAAGCTTAAAGTTAAGCGCTGCGTTACACATTCACGCTGCTGGCTGGATATCCACTGAAGCGAATGACATTTCCCTCTTTTGTGCATCACACAATTCCAATCCGTGACCGAACTGGAGTAGAACCCGCAGCCCCTTCGGATGCTTGGGCTCTTACTCCGTACGGAGCTTACCGATGAAGTGGTAGTTTTCCATGGAGCGCAGGTCGTAGATGTGTTCTCTGGCGCTGGTGACGACCCGTTCGGACCCGTTTCTGATGAGGTACGCCAGCAGCAGTAAGGCCTGGATGGGGAGAAGGGACAAAACCTTACAATGCATATTTTAAGAGCCTATGCAATCATTATACCGTATTTTCCGCACTATAAGGCGCACTTAAAAGCCGTTAATTTTTTAAGGTTTTTAGTAACGTTAGGTTAGCCATTTAGTTGTGGATGACAGAAGGCGAACACACATTCACCAAGACAGGGAGACAGCGCCGGGCGACTTACGCCACTATCTGCCAATGGATCGTGGATGCCTGGGCTAAGATATCAGTCTCAACTGTGGTCCGAGCTTTCACGAAGGCCGGAATCATCACTGAACTGCCAGGTAACAGCAACGACACTGACTCGGATAATGACGAGAGGGATCCGGGCATGCTGGATGCCGTAATCGCCCAACTGTTCAACTCGGACACTGAAGATGATGAATTTGAGGGATTTGTGGACGAGGAATGAACTGAAAAAGTGAATGTATTGTGTTGTATTTTACGTGTTATAACTGAACAATGTTGAGAGTTATTGTGAATACGCTAACGTTTGATTTAGCGGTATGTTTTTTTTACGTGTTACAACTGAACAACGCTCATTAACGTTTGAACAATGTTGAGAGTTATTGTGAATACGCTAACGTTTGATTTAGCGGTATGTTTTTTTTACGTGTTACAACTGAACAACGCTCATTAACGTTTGAACAATGTTGAGAGTTATTGTGAACGCGTTTAATAAAGTTTGACTGACTGACTTATCAGACTGTTTTGTTTCGCTTAATGCGCCTTATAGTCCGGTGCGCTTTATATATGAAAAAAGTTTGAAAATAGACCATTCATTGACAGTGCGCCTTATAATCCAGTGCGCCCTATAGTGCGGAAAATACGGTAATTGAAAATGATATTGATTTGATCATTATCAAAATAAATTTTTTTAACAGTCGTACATAAAGAACCAAAGAAGACTAATACTAATATGATATAAAGCCTATTTTTATTCTGTTGGGATTTTAATTATTATACATTTTTAAATTCAAGAAGTTCATATACTGCCTACGACAGTATGATTTGGTATTAGTCATCTGGACACGTTTCTTCTGTGCATTTTTACAAATCAGGTGTGTGACCGTATATTGACCTGCAAATCAGGAGTGAACTTGAAGTGAATACCGATACAGAACGGACACGCAGCATTGTACCACCTGCTCCTCAAAATAAATTTAATTGACGTTTATTAATTTGAAAAACGTTATTATGAATCTTTATCTTATGGCTAAACGAGCACTTTGAATGCCAGAAAATGTGATTGCACAGGCTCATGGAGCTGGTCTGTACCCACACTCATTTACTCTGAGTGAGTGGGTCCACTCCTCTATCCTCTCTTCCGTTCCCCCTTTAGCTCAGCTCATACAAATCGACGGCCGGGCTTCTTTCGCCAGCGGGGCATTCCGTCAGAAATCAATCACCTTCTGACCACACCCTTTTTGATTTGATCAAATTTTTAAAATACATTTTAAGCTATATGAGAGTGTGAGAATGTGGTTTAAATATATGATTCAATTGGCTGCAAAAAGCCCTGCACCCTGAACAATCTCCCATCACAGAGCGGGAGGAACACAGTCAACTCTCCACTTCTCAGCGAGAAAGCAAGAAAGAGGGTTGCATACAGAAATGGGGGAAAAAAAAAATATATATATATATATATATATATATAGCGAGAGAGAGAGCGAGAGAGAGCGCAAGCACTGTTTCTATTCTTATAGGCCCAGAGGGCTGAAAGTAAGTATCAAAGAAGGCCTCCAGGGTAAAGACTCGTACGACAGTCTCTCCAATGCCTGTGGGGAGGGAAGCTCCATGGTTTTCCAGACGCACCAGAACAGTGAAGAGGATGGCGCAGGACGGCGGCTTTCATATGCGCTGCATAAAAGTCGATTTCACCGTGTTACAGCTACAAGGTACTGGCCTGCAAAGCCTGCTGGCTCAGCGAACAGGCAGCGTTTGCCAATTACCTTCTAAAAGCTTGCCTTCCTTCTGGGAATACAGTCAATTGCAATTACAAAATGGCAAGCGCTAAAGAGGCGATGTGAATCACCAAAAAGCACAGAAGCTGCTCGTTACTTCATTAGGCGACTGCATTGCAAAGGTCTTTGTTAATTTTACTAAGTCATAGAATGAGTCGATTTAAAGCTCCTGGCCGGGCGATGCGCAATTGGCGATTGCGTCACCCAGGGTACGGGAGGGTTCAGTCAGTTCGTCTCTCTCTAGCGACCCCCGCTGGTTGATCGGGCACCCATGGACTGCATGCGAAAGCCACATTTGGAATCATATTTTCATCCTGATTTTCTCTTTTTTCATGTCTCTACTACATATATTTAATTGAAAACAATACAGAAAAATTATATTTAATGTTTTATATTTAATTTGATGCCTGCAACCCACCCCTGGCCGCCAGACCACTTCCACACCCCCACCCCCCCGGCCCAGCCAGTCACCACCTTAACAGAATAATTTCTGTGAGTGTTATCATAGGGTATTCACAGGGGGGAAACCATATTGCTAAATAATGGCATAATGGCAGTGCAGCAAATTTGGAATCAATTCTGTAGCTTCTCTCAACATTCCCTAAAAATGCACACAGACCTTGTAAACTCTCCTCCAATTCTTCTTGTTGTCTTTCAGCATCCGGCTCCAAAGCATGTTCATCACCTCTGGGAACTGCTCGTACATGAATGTGGATCTGAGCACACACACACACACACACACACACGTACGTACACACACACACACGTACGTACACACACACACACGTACGTACACACACACACACACACACACACACACACACACACACACACACACACACACACACACACAAAATCCGGTTAAACCCAAGTAGTACAACAGTAGCTGTGCTACTTGTAGCATTCAAATCATCAACCCTATCATTAACCACTACACCAATCACTGCATCCACCATGAAGTCACGGATACGCACACAAGTATAGGCGTATATCATTGTATAAATATAGGAACATCGATGGAGATCAATTAATTCAATGGAGAAACACACGAAATGTATTGACAAACCTCATTGTTTATTTATGAATAGCTCTGCCAACACAGAATACATTATATGAGTGCCAAACATTGGTCACATCAATAACTTTGGATAAAAGCGTCTGCTAAATGACTGTAATGTAATGTAATATAATGTAATGTAATAACTGCAATGACACATCGTTAAACCTGTAGCCTGTGAGGAGCCTGGCTACATCCCACCCCCTCCACAGCGATACTCACTTGGCTATCTCCCCCATGAGCTGTCCGGAAGGTCCCCAGGGGTCGTCGTTGGTGGCTTCTCGAACCTTGGACTCGATCTCAGAATAGTTCATCACCACATTGGTGCTGCGAGAGGGAAGAGGAGCAGAGGCGTTAAACACCGCCCGTGATGTCACATCTGTCGCTGTCCTCCGCGTTTACAACGCACAAACATTGACGTATCTCCAACACAAACATCAACGTATCTCTAGCACAAACAACAACGTATCTCCAGCACAAACAACAACGTAGCTCCAGCACAAACATTGACGTATCTCCAACACAAACATCGTCGTATCTCCAGCACAAACAACAACGTATCTCCAGCACAAACAACAACGTATCTCCAGCACAAACATTGACGTATCTCCAGCACAAACAACAACGTATCTCCAGCACAAACATTGACGTATCTCCAGCACAAACAACAACGTATCTCCAGCACAAACATCGACGTATCTCCAGCACAAACATTGACGTATCTCCAGCACAAACATCGACGTATCTCCAACACAAACATCGACATACAGTGCCATGAATATTTTTGCCCCTTCCTGATTTCCTCTATTGTTGCATATTTCTCGCACTGGATGTTTTCAGATCTTTAGGCAAAATATAATAGTGATTTTAGGGAACCTGAGTGAACAAATGACACATTTCATTTTTACTTATTTAATTTATTTAATGAACAAAAGATCCCAACACCCATTTCCGTTGTGTGAAAAAGTAATTGCCCCCTTAACACTTAACTGCAGCCAATGTAGAATAAAGTAATAATTTTAAATATTTGGTCACATATCCTTTGCATGCCATGACTTCCTGATGTCTGTGATCCAACAATATCAAAAAACTCTTGATATCTTATTTTCTGGTACTCCTACAATATATATTATTATTATATTTTTACTATTTACTATTATTATTGTTATTAATTTATTTGAAGGGATTCAGCATTATTATTGTAGTACTATCTTCTATTACTTTATTACTATTTCATTCCCATTCTCAGTATGCAAAGGATATGCGACCAAATATAAAAAATGATTACTTTATTCTACACATCTAACATTGCAGTTAAGTGTAAGGGGGCAATTACTTTTTGACACAATGGAAATGGGTGGTGAGATTTTTTTTTTCATTAAATAAATGAAATAGGTTCCCTAAAATCAATATTATTTTTTTTGTTTAAAACAAAAAAAAAACCAGTGCAAAAAATAATCAAAAAATAGAGGGAAGGGGGGTAGGCAAAAACTTTTTCACGGCACTGTATCTCCAACACAAACATCAACACGTATCAAACACAACTTCTTCATTTAATGGCGCAAAAACAGCATGCTCCCGATTGGCTCTCCTAGGATTCATTTTTTTTTTCAATCGCAATCGTGTGTGAGAGTATCCCAGGCATAGGCCAAACACATTCACATGGGCTAACTGGGACCTCGAGCTTTCCTTAACAAACACCAAACTAATCAAATAAAATTAGAGAACGAAGAAGGCGGATAAACGGATATTGTTTTTGTGCCATCCCATGGGGGACATCGGGGGACTTCCAGTCCCCCGATCCGTGTATCCGCACCCCTGTCCCTGTCCAAGAGAGAAGAAGCGGTGAGAGGAGGGGTGCAGGGAGAGAGAGGAGGGGGAGAGAGAGAGTTGGGGCTAGATTGTGGGTTGGGGCTGTGTGTGGTCTTTGTTTGAAAGAAATGAAGGAATGAAAAGAGAGTCAGTGTCAGAACAACACAGGTTCTTCCCACACAACCCCTTCCCCAACCTTCCCCTCCCTCCTCAGGAAGGCCTCAGGAAGGCTAAAGACAATACTAAACAATACTCTACCTCAAACCCGGTATGGCTCATTCGGTTAAGGCTCAGCGCTGTGGTGAATGGATGAGCCTCACGGCCTCGGATCGAAACCGGACCGTGCCAGTGCCGACTGTGGCCGGCAAATCCACAGGCTGATGCACAGTTTGGTGCCTGCGTCGCTCAGGGTATGGGAGGGTTCAGACGGACAGGGATCCATGTATCATTACTCTTTGGTGACCCCTGTTGGCCGATAAGGGCGCTCATAAGACCGCGTGCCAAAGCCGTAGAGGAAAGGTCTTTCCTCCAACACCGCTGTTAGCGAGCTTAGCTGCAGACTCCGACACGAAAAAGAGCAGCAGTTGGACACCATGTGTTTTGGAGGAGAACTGTGGATGTCCCAGCTCTCCCAAATTTGCAGGGTGGTTCACGCATGGAACGCGGCTGCGGTCGCAGACAGCTGAACTGACTGGGGTGGGAATTGGATATATACATACAGCCCTGGGTTGGACGGAAAATAATAAATAAAAAAAATTGTTTTTCTAAAATTTTAAATCTACTTTTATTCTCGCTACACAACCATGAACAATTCATGGTTCCCTGGTTATGGACAGTATCAAACTACAGCTCCCTGTACATAATGACACACAGCAGAGATGCTCTCATTCAATGAATTATCTGCTGTTTTACATTGCAGTTTGGCTTCCTGTGGGGAAGAACGCAGCGCTGGCTGAAGTAATAGCCTATACTAACTGATATCAGTCAAAAACTCAAGACTTGTCACTCAGGGAAAAAAAGAGAAAAATACAGATAGCAAGCGATACTCTTCAGCATCACTGACACACATTAAAGGAACCACAGGCAGGACCATCAGTAAATAAACACCGACACACAGACACAGGCCTACTTCAGCCTCCTGCAAATTGCTGGTCTGGATTATTAGGAGTGATTTTACTCATATGACAGTTAGCGGAATTAGACTCTAAAATTAAGACTATTTTACCGAGAGTACATCTGTCAGAAACCATCCAGTTGTATGTCTCTGTGGAGTAAGTGGCACAAGCCATAACAGGTCCCCACACACACACACACACACACACACACACACACACACACACACACCATCAGTTTCGGTCAGAAGCACAGCTGCTAGCACTTTCCCAATCACTATTAATATTATTTGTACAGAAAGCGCAAGCTAACCGCTCCCCTCCTCGCTCAGGGTAAGTTCAACATGAGAACACAACCCCAGAGTGATCCAGGATCTCTGGAAGTCATTAGGGCGGAGGTGGAGAGGCGCAGTGGTGTCTCGTGTGAAAGACAGGACCTCCAGCAGGTGGGACCCTCCCCCAGCACCTGTTTCCCCCAGCGCGCGGGGGGTCACACGGCTAAGCTCGCCCCGCTTCGCTGATTGCGTGAGGAGAGTGAGGTAATGCGACACGCCGTTTATCGGTGGGAAACCGCACATTTTCTTCCGTAGAACTTGCTGGAACCCAACCTTGGACTTGGAAGCCGTCCCGCAGCCGCGAGAGGAATACATTTTGCTCCAGACAGTACACAAACTGCGTTTGGCAGTTCTGTCGGCCCTCAGGTTAACCCCCATTGTTTAGCCCGTTTTCCCAGAATGCAATTGTCAGGCTGGCAGCGGCGCTCTGTGGTTTGGAGAGTTATGCACTCTCACCATACGCATGGCCTTTAACCTTTTCAAAGCGTCTTAGTTTACCGCCAGGAAATGCAACTCCAAACCGCAGAATAATCAAATCTCCGGGACTTAAAGCACACTCAACAGGGGTGAGAGCCGTGACCCTGATTGGCTGATCAGCCCGCACGCAGATGGTGACTTGGCTCATCTGAGCCCGTCTGGGTGTGAGGTCAGGGTCAAGTGGTCACAGTCTGCCAGATGGGAAGACACTGGGATGAGGCGGAATGGGGAGGGTGTACACCTGCACCCCCTGGTACTCCTCAGGAAGTCCAGGAAGGGTGCCTGGCTGCTGGGTTCACACAAACCCCAAAACCTGCTGACTGATACAGGGGTTTTATAGCTCCGGTGTGGAACAGACAGATTTATACAGTGCTGCAGAACAGGGTGTGTGCAAGCGAGGAAGTTATGTGTGCGTGCGCGAGTGTGTGTATGTGCACACGTGTTTGTATGTGTGCGCGCATGTGTATGTGTGTGTTTGTGTGTACATGTGCATGTATACACATGTTGCTCGTGCATCCCTAGGTGGTGTCTTTTCCTGATTTAATCCATTACCACCACTGTGGATGAATCACTACAGTTCCACTGTTAAACACACACATACACAAACCAAATCTTATATTGGGTGGGAACCACACACTCATGGAGGGTCTCTGGTCACGGTTCACTGCACTTGAGTGCCACCATTGAAAATCTTTCTTGGTCAATGGTGCCCAAACTGAGGGTTGTGAGATTGCACACCAGACAAACGTATGAATACGACACTTCATCTTTAGACATTTACAGTGACTTAAATGAAACCCTGTGCTGGCTAATGTGTCTGCTATCCGTTACACGGTGAAACTTACGCACTCCACACTTTAAAGTATGTTCGTCCACTTTCCAATAAGGATTGGTTCACAAAAAAAGCATCACAATTTCGTAAAGTTCTCTTCTTGTTAACTCCAAACTAGAGCACCGGCAAACTAGCTAGCATTGCATTCGCTAAAACTGGCAACCGATTCTGAGAAAACCGAAGTGCAATCTGCCGTGGACACGATTCACAATTACCGACAGTGCGCCGACAACGCAGCATACAGAATGCTGACGGAAGTCGAAGTCGTCTAAGAAGTGTACGAATACACGCCTACTGCCTGGCTGTTTTCTATCATTTCCACACAATTACCTCAGATTTCCCCCCCCTTTACCTGAAATCACTCCTCCCTGCAGTTACTGTAATAAAAGGCAGCAATGCTTTCCAATGGAGGCGCGAAGGGCAGGAGTCATTTCCATAAGACGCTCATAAAAAGGGGGGGAAGCAACAGTAATGAGAATAAGGTCTGCTCTGCGCGGGAAACGGCGCGGCAGAGAGAGCGATAAGCACTTCCACGTACAAAGGAAGGCCAGGATTACAGGAGAATCCGGGCTGGATGAATAATGAATCAGCAGAGCCGTTCTCGGGCGTTCGGCGCGGGGTTTAAAGCCTGCCGAGGCGCCGTCAGCGAGGAGGGGATTCAAACGCGCGCTCCTTCGCTCCGGAAAACTCCCCTTTGTTCCCCCCCTCCTCCGCCCAAGAGTCCTCTGTTCCTCCCTCGCTGCCGATGGGATACTCAGGCATTCACAGACGGCGCTGTCCCACAAAAGGCCCACGCGCGGATCAAAGCCCCCCCCCCGCTCCCCGCACGGCAAAGGCTTTCCCGCGAACGCCGCCCGCCGCTGCCAAGCCGGGCGAGGGCTTTTCGCACGGAGATGACGTGAGCGATGGCGATGTCGACGGGGGCTACCGCGGGGATGAAAGCGGTTACTGATGTTCGCGGGAAGCGAGAGGGAGCTGGGGTTGGCGGAGCCCGTGGGGATTCGGTGCCTGCGGTGCAGACGGGAGAGGAGAGTAGAGGAGTTACTGTGGGCTGCGGCGCTGCTGGCGGGAGCTCGCTGAAACATCACAAAGCTGCGCTCGCATGGCATGCGCCAACGCCGCTCAGCTGTCTGAACACACAGAATGGGAAGGGCCCAGGTAAAGCCCTTGGAGAGGATGTCCATTACAGGTTGATCGATTGACCGGAGAAACCAGGTCTCTGTCACCTTCCATTAAAAGGTGAAACACTAACCCAGACCTATTTTTGACACACCTCCTCAAGCAGAGCTTCTCAATTAATCAAAATGTTATTATACACCTTCTAAAACAGGACTTCTGTTAGATCACATGGCCGTGCACTTTACCTCAGGTTTATTAAAACAGGGCTAAAACTGACAGTTATATCAATGGAGAAGATGGTCTGCTTACGCCCCTATTTCCACAGAAGTGACTTGAACCTATGAAGAACAAAAGTTCCAGTGAGCATGGCTTTTTTTTTTTTTTTTTTTTTCCCTCGCTCGGCGGCGGAGAATCCGAACAGGATCTGATTAAGATGGTTATCACATAACGGAAACACTGCACCCGGCCTGCATCCGAGACGTGCCGCAGATATCGGGTAACAAACGCCTCGAAAAGGAAGTCTGGGCTTGTGCTGGAACGCTAAAATTGCGATTAGCCACACATCAAAAAGTATTAGCAGATTTAAAAACTGCCATGTCCAAGCCACGTCCGTGTCTTGTAAACCTAATTCTGTTTTAGGAGAAATGCTAAAGAGTTTAACACAGGCAGGAGTGCTGTTAGCCAGGGGCCACAGGACATATGGCTATGGCTGTGTAAGAGAAGGCAAGGCAAGTTTATTTATATAGCACATTTCATACACAGAGGCAATTCAAAGTGCTTTACATAAATACAGAATAAGACATACAATAAAACAGGATTAAAATGCAGGGATTAAAATCAAAGTGCATATGCGGTGCAGAACATTACAGTTTTCAGCCTAGTTTTAAAAGTGGTCAGAGTTGGGGCGTGTCTGAGATCATCTGGAAGTTTATTCCAGCTGTGTGTAGCATAATAACTGAACGCTGCCTCACCATGTTTTGTTTTAACTCTGGGAATAATTAGTAGACCGCTCCCAGATGACCTTTGGTAAACTAAGTTTATATGGTAGAAGCAGGTCAGAAATGTATTTTGGTCCTGGGCCATCGAGTGATTTGTTGACATGCAGCAGTATTTTAAAGTCAATTTTCTGAGAGATTGGAAGCCAGTGCAAAGACCTGAGAATTGGTGTAATGTGTTCATATTTCTTAGTGGACAGTGAGAGACGACAGCCGCGGTCCCCATCGTGGGATATTCACAGGCACTCAGCAATCATCTGAACAGGAAGCATGGAGAGGCTAATGGCTCCCAAAGTGGGGAAATATATAACGTGCAGGCCTTCAAATCAATCGGGCAAATGAGAGAGACCGCGCAGGAGGTTAACGACCGCCCACCGCAACCAGGTTCATCTCTGAATGACCGCGCGTCAGTACCGGTCAATGTGCTGTCCACTCCTCCATCCCCCCACCCCCCGTTATCACTGAATGTTGTATATTTCTGACACTGCGCCCACCTATTCCAATTAGTATGTTGCATCTCAGACAGAGCCCTCCAACCCTGCCCTCAGGATGTGTGAATGTGTTTCATCTGACTGACACCCCACCCAGTTACAGTGAATGTGTGGTATCATAGACCCCACCCTCCCTGGTTTCAGTGAAAGTCACCCACTGCCCTGTAAGTCTCTGAATAGACTAGAACATGACCGATATTACATTTTTTAGACCGATGCCAATGCCGATTTTAGATGGAGGGAATTCACCGATTACTGATACAGCAGCCGATATAGTGAATGTTTGAGCTGGAATGAAAATAGACCTTTTCTAGCACTGATAGGACGACGCAAAGATACTCAGAAGGCTGCTTTCTTAAACTAATTTTATTTTAAAAATATTTAACATTATTATATAATTCTAATATTAACATGATTAACAACAACCAATTTTAGAAATAAACAAATAAAATAAAGAATAAAAAGATTAAATTATTTTTATTTATAACATGTTTATTCATTACATGAGCAGTAAGATTCAGCCAGGTGAACTGTGAGAACGTTAGGAAAGCTCTGAGCCTCTGATTGGCTGAGCTGCAGCGTTAAAGGAGCACTGAATGGTAGGATTAAGTTACCATGAGTAACTACAAACTGAATTAAAGGCAAAGCAGCCTTTTTCACAATATCGGCCCCACATATTGGCCACCTCATCCTTGGTGACCAATATGGTCCAGAAATGCAAATATCGGCCCGATACATCGGTTGTCCAGATCCCCCCTAAGTATGGGTGAACGAGGTGAAGCTCTGAACATACTTTGACTCTTAACTGCTTAACTGGGGACTCCCTTTCCGACGCTCCCCCTAAATCTGTTTAACTTAGGCTGCAGCGCCGGTGAGCACCGTCTCATCTTATCAGGCAAAGGAGAAGCCAAAGACGAGGGCCTCTTTCACACGCTCTCCCCTCCTTGAAGAACACGTGTTACGATTATTCATTGTTTATCCGAGAGAAAGATACATTCCAAAAAAAGTGCGCGCAACAAAAACAGGAGAGCTAGAAAATCCAAACGCTGGGGCTCGGCGGCAGAGTCTCCACACAAGGCCGAGTGAAGCCCCTGTCAGAGTTGAAAAGACAGACACCATGAATACAGTGAGGAGCTCATGACCTTGCAGCACATAAAACGAACAGGCCACACCTCGCTGGTGTGCAGCTATGCACGGGTCAGCGTGTTCAGCAGCGCTGCAAGTGTTTGGGCTGCGTCTACCTGCAGCGGGACGTCTACCTCGCCACAAACCTAGCGACAGAGCGTTCGGGGGTGGGGGAGGGATTGGTCATAGTGGGTGTGCTCCTCACCTGAATGGACTAGATGGGCTCCCCTAAAACTGTCTCACAGAAGAAGGCCCGTCAAGCACGTATGGCCAGCAGCCCCCATGTTTCACCCAGGAGGCTCTGGGCCTCAAAACGGTTTCCATGACAACAAAAACCTCTGTTAGTTTCACCTGTCCCTCACAAAGAGTGCGAAACTCTAGTGATACAAAACCCAGCGGCTCCACTGAAACCAGAGTAAGATTTCCATTTTCACACCCGACCAGACCACTTGATGAACTCAATCTGGCGAAATACTGGGCCGGTTAAACAGAGGAGCCAACCTTCCTCTTCTGATGGGCCGGGAGCCAGCAGCTGCCCCTCAGTAGAACCCAGGGCTCCATTTGGCACAAGCCTGGCCCGGGCCTGGCCCACTGTCCCGAGTATACTACAGCCAGGGACGTACGGTGTGCTGAAAGACAGCTGACCCTTGCCTTACAGGCTGGTAATTTGCAGGCAGACAGAACAGGAATGCCACAACTCCAGACGCAACAGTGGAAAAAGACCCTATTTGTTTTGCGTACGACCACCTATCCGTGCACGAGAGAGGCTGGATCAAGGCCTCGTCCACTGCTGAGAGCCAGAAACAGGATGGGCTCTCTTTAAAGGCCAGCGTGAGACCGGCGTGGTACTAACGTCAAGACGGAAACGGAGGTTTATCTGGGAAGCTAACAAAAACGTTTTCACTTACTCCATTCACACTGAAAGAAAATAAACACTCGCTCTATCTGTGACATCTCTAAAGAGGTAGAGGACAGTGAATCAGGCAGCTGAAACGGGAACCACAGATCTTATCTCCAAACAGAACAGCAAAAACCAGGGCAGTGTCAGGACGTCCGTCGTCTTTCAGGTCGACAAAAAGCGCCCGTCTTTTTTCCGTCATCCACGCTTCCTCTACACATCAGCACAACAGGTGGGCGGACGGGGGTGATATTTCCCTCTCTGCTGATGGGGCTCTTTAGCGTGTTCTGCATTCCTGGGGGGTAAGACTTCTAAAAAGGGGACAGCTGTTTGAGGAAGCCTGCTTTCAGCAAAGGAAGTTCAAAGAGAACAGTCCCAAAACTCCCCCAAGGCTACAGCCCCATTCCTCCTCCCCCCAGTTTCTGCTCATTATAATCCTGCCAATTAAGTCAGTTTGCAGGTGGTCTACATGCAGGAAGCTGTTGTTCCGGTCAGTTCTGTCTATTAACAAAGCCAGAGATGACTCCAGCCTGCTCCTTCTCAAAATAAAAAAAAGAAGAAGAAAAAAACAGTCTCCACACAACAATTGTGCCCTTCTGTGTCAGAAACCAGTTAGGCATGCGTTTGATCAGCTTGCTTGGTTAATTATAAAAAAAAATAATAATAAAAAATAAAATAAAATAAAAACTGATGGCAACGCGGTATTGTAGCGGTCGCCTCTGCAGAATCGGTCCTTCTTTTATTTTTCCTCAGCTCACCACATTTGTTGGCATGAGCCAGACAGACAGACAGAGACAGACAACCTTAAGCAGCCGAAAGAGAGCAGGGCTCAGTCGGGAAGTGTTGTGTGCTGGGAGATGGTCATGTGGCTCACAAGCACAGTTTATGGCACACCGCACACACAGAAAGTCAGCAAGTCGCTGAAAAATTAAGAGTAAAAACTATGCAGTAAAAACTATTCCCACTGTCCCATTCTAGCATGTTCTTCTTCAAAGGGCACATTCTGTTTGATGAGGGGGGGGGGGGGGGTTCCAAAAACACTTCAGAAAAGCATACGAGGAACAGAAGCTCCGTTTCCTCTGTGGTCACGACCCTCCGTGAAGCCACCGAGAAAACATTCGGAACGATCAGCATGCCTGTGCCCTTTGGACCAGAGGCGGAGTTAATCAGCAACACATCCAACAAAGAGCCTTTCCTTGACAATGACATCCTCTGACCCCTTCACCAGGTTCTAATAGCAGAGCATCAAAGGCATTTTGATTAAGAGGTGAAGGCTCACGTTACAGAAACACACGTGAAAAACCTGTCACGCGCCTCCCCTCCCCGTCATTCACCCCTTTTATGATACGTTTCATCTCGCTCCGCTGGTGTTGAAACCGGATGAGAAGGCAGATAATCTCTTATCACTGCTGGTCAAATATGCGCCGGTTACAGATCTGACTTCTTCAGTTTCTGGTAAAACTCATAAAAGCCAACTCATTTCTTATCACGTGCTATCGGTCCACTGTAAGGCAGGCTACTTGCTTTTACTTTTTACAAAAACACATGCAACAATTTATTGCCTGGTGAAGCTTAATGAGTGTATAAGAGAGCATGTATATATGCCATAAAAAAAAAAAGAGTACTTCCATACAAACTCCCAGGATACTGCACATAAAGCAAAAGCTACATAGGCAGTCAAAGCCCATAGACTAATCAAAGAGGTTTCACTGTGTCAGCAAGACTGCATTGCAGTGCCAAGGATTAACAGATGTGTTTAACCTAAACTAGAACGACTGTTGCAACAACCCTCCAAGCAGGTACTCCATCTTGAATTCCATAAGCACTTGCTGTACTGTCTTTTTAAAGTATATAGGATATAGGCTACTTTCAGAAACACAGTAATGCTTCAGTTTGTTTATTGTTTCAGGTGATCTTTGTGATAGTGAAAAGCAACTGCTCACGCTGTTCGGACAGGAAGTGATTATAGCATTTAAAAAACAAACAAAATCTATGACCCCCCCCTTGTCCCTACCACATCAAGACAAGAAAAAAAAAGCAGTCAGATTTTACTCACAATTAAGTCCACCAATCATGACTTAATAGTCTACAACTGTGATATTTCACATTTAAGACTTCAAACAAAGGTTTTCAGGTTCAAACAAAGGATCTTTCTTTGCCTTTAGCTTCCTTACAAACTACAGCTGACATCTGGCACACTGTAGCCACTGAGTAAACCGTAAAGCCAACTATTCATTCACATAGACCGACACAAGACAGGAAAGCCTTTATACTCAAAGAGCCTCATTTGTAACTAAGAACTAAAACCCAGTCTTGTGCTACTGTTGGAGCACTAAGGAAGTATTTGTCTTATTGTTGACTCTCCGGGGATAACTGAAATGCAATCACTCTGGAATAAGATGCACCATGAAATAACATGCAGGCCTAGTAATTGCATCGACGACAACATCGTAAACTGTTACAAATGTTACCAAGCCCATATTTTCATAACCACGCAGCACGCGTTAGACAGCGAAGACTTCAAACTCCACTCATAGGGGATGGCTCAATAGTTTGCTAGCCGGTGGTTCATGATATCAAATCAGCATCTGCTGCTAAAAATCTCCCAGTCTTGTGTGATGGGGCTACAACTGAAGTTACCTAACGGGAAAATAAAGGTTATTCTATTCCATGTATTGACACAGCCTCTTACAGGCATATTTGTATTAATAAAAATAAACACAGAATAAGAATTCACCCAATAATTACCTGCCAGTTCTGATTTAACCCCACAGTGCGGTTTGAACGCTAGATAATAACCTAACGTTACATAACGCAGAAAGCTAGCTAGCCAGCTAATTTGGCCTTTTTCGTTAGGGTAACGTTAACAGTATTGCAATATTTCAAGTGAGAGGGAATTCGTTTTTGCTTCTAAAGTATCTTTGAGGTCTCCTTTGTTTTTGTGCATTTGTGAGAAATATCAGTTGTTAGCGAGGCGTCATTTATCTCATCCGCAAACCAGCCACTTACTTGCCTGGCACTTAGGTGACTGAGATAGCTAAGCTAGCCAGCTAACAAACGTTACTATAACAAACGTGAATAATGTATCAGTTTAAAAGGACAAAGCTAACATTAACTGCAAGCCAAAACAGACAGCCAGACCGGATAAAACAATGTTATCAGGACACACGTCGATCTCTATACCAGATCAATATCTGCAAGATGAAAACAAAGACATGTTTGGCAGCCCTCTGGTTGCACGGTCAGGCAGTCATAATAAATGAACTGGGGCCTAAGTTAGTAAACACTCTGATGTTGAATAAAAAATAAAAAAAAGTGTGTTCACACAAAATGTTAACGTTACAACGCAATTAACTAGCTAGATCAGTCGAATTACATGTCATTATGTGCTGCAAGTTACAGAAGCAGACACTGGCACCTGGCTAACGTTAGCTAATGTACATACCGCTATCAGGCTAGCTAATGCTACCTAACGGTAACGTAGCTAGCTATGACTACTTAGAATCTAATGTTAGGATGATAAAGAGATCGAAGGCAAATTCCGATTAAAGGTGATCAAAAGCATAGCTGTAGTGTTTAATTCGCGTGTTTTTTGCCCTCACGTCATGACTGTCAGGGTACCGTTAGCCAAGATGGGCATGTATCAGCTGAGAACACCATGTGACGTCACTAACGGGATACGTGTCTGTGACTGAACAGGTACTACCTGGGGCCTCGCAATAACGCAAAATAAAACAATTCGTATGGAAAATTTCAAGTATACTCACGCTTTATCCACCAACTCCCTGACTTTCCACATATTCAGCATCTTGGTTCCCGCCTCAGTAACACGACGTCCAATCCGTTTAAAACAACAGATGGACTTCGATTTCTCTCACCAGCGCCAACAACATCAAACCCCCCAACTCCCTTCCACTCTCCGGCTTTCTCCGTGGCAGCCAGCAGGACCGGGTAGGTTACTACGGAGACGTCCTTAAAACGTCATCGACACGCATAGAGTCACGTAATGCGTGTTGACGATTGTAGTCTCATAGTATTATAGGAATTGTAGGCACTATAGTGTAAGTTAAAATAAGCTGCGAAAAGAATATTAAAATTCTGATGCCACTACTCCAAAGGTGTAAGGTTTTCCACCTCTGTACCGTATATATTTAATTTCAGCAGTTTCCTGGATTCTTACATGAACGGTCTGACAACCCCCCCGCCCCCTTTGTTATTTAAAAAAATAATTGGATGGTCGTTCGTGTTAATTTTACCAGAAATGTTCACAGTGCTAACAAATAAAAAATAACAAATAAAAACGCAATTTCAATACTTTCATTTGGAATATTCTTTAATGTATTTGACATTTATCTTCTATGCAGGTTTCATCATAACTCAGTGATAGCCTACTGATTAAATGGTAGCCTGCAATTAAAGGGTAATAGATGCTACCAATTATTTTGTATGCAACACAAATCAAATCAAATCAAATCAAATCAATATTTATTTATATAGCGTATTTCACAACAAGTTGTCACAATGCGCTTCACAGAAAAAACCCAGCCTAAACCCCCACAAGAGCAAGCCAGAGGCAACAGTGGCAAGGAAAAACTCCCTGGTGTAATTAGGAAGAAACCTTGGGAGGAACCAGACTCAAGGGGGAAACCCATTCTCCTCAGGTCGGCTCAGGGTCTAGATCTTAATGACCAGCATGGTCAAACTGACTGGCAATATCCATGATAGTGGAAATTGCAGCAGCTAGATGGCAGTCCAGATGTGGCGGCAATGATGATGGGAAAACGGGTGCCGATGGCGACAGGATCGGCTGGTAGCGGTGGTGGGGAGGGAGGGGCAAGCGGCGATGGACAGGAGGCTGGACAGGAAGCTGGACAGCAACTCTCGAGATGCGGGGCATGAGCCCCGCCGGCGGAATGTGGAAGAAGAGAGAGAGAGAGAACAGTTAGGGGGGGGGGGTTGGACAAGTACCCCCGCCAGGAGTAACTTATGGCTGCATAGCTATGAAGACAGGGTTTGAGAACCCATCCAGTCATGAGAGAGTAAACAATCCTACCCACCTATCAAGTGCCAGCCCAGGAAGATGGGGTCACAGCTGTTGACAGGTGACAGTAAGGAAAGGATGTCACTCCGCATTACTCTATGACAAAAGGGCTTCTCTGGTCCTGTCTCCGGACTACAACTCATTATAAGCCTGATCATAAAGGTGCGTTTTTAATCTAGACTTAAATATTGAGACTGTGTTTGATTCCCTTATAGATTTTGGAAGGGTGTTCCACAGTAGTGGTGCTCTGTAGGAGAAAGCTCTACCACCCGTCAAGTTTTTAGATATTCTAGGGACTACTAAGTAGCCTGCGTCTTGGGAACGAAGGGATCTTTTCGGCTTATATGGTAAAAGCAGATTACATATATACACTGGTGCAAGTCCATGTAAAGCTTTAAAAGTCAGAAGCAAGACCTTAAAGTCTATCCTATGCTTAATTGGTAGCCAATGAAGTGATGCTAGTACTGGGGTAATATGCTCATATTTCTTTGTTCTCGTTAAAATGCGAGCGGCTGCATTCTGCACAAGCTGGAGATTATTTAGCATCAGTTTAGGACAGCCAGATAGCAGAGCATTACAGTAATCTAGCCTAGACGTAACAAAAGCATGAATCAATTTCTCTGCATCCCCTTCTGATAGGAAATGCCTAATTTTAGCTATGTTCCTTAACTGAAAGAAAGCAACTCTAGATATGTTTTTTATGTGCGCGCCAAAGGTTAAATCTGGGTCTATAGTAACACCTAGGTCTTTCACAGCTGAATTTGGAACAACTAAGCAACCATCAATGCTTAAAGTATATGTACACAATTTCTCCCTTTGTTTTTTAGGACCTAAAACCAGCATTTCGGTTTCCCCTGAGTTTAAGAGCAGGAAATTGGAGAGCATCCAAGCTTTAATATCTGTAATGCAAGCCTCTAATCGAGTAAGTGGTAGTGCTTCGCCGGGTTTCATGGAAATGTATATCTGAGTATCGTCTGCGTAGCAGTGAAAATCTACCCCATGTGCCCGAATAATATCACCAAGGGGTAGCATATATAACGAAAAGAGTACTGGACCTAGCACTGATCCTTGTGGAATACCACATTTCATTATTGAGTAACTGGATACATCATCATTTAATTTAACAAATTGTTTCCTATTGTGTAAGTATGATCTGAACCATGCAAGTGCTTGACCATTGAGTCCAACACAGCCCTGGAGCCTGTTCAGTAGAATCTCATGATCTATTGTATCAAAAGCTGCACTTAGGTCAAGAAGTACAAGAACAGACACAGAGTTTTGGTCGGCTGATAACAGTAAATCGTTAATAACTTTAACAAGTGCCGTTTCAGTGCTATGGTAGGGTCTAAATCCTGACTGGAATAATTCATGAATATGGTTTGAGCTAAGGTATGCACCAAGTTGCTTCGCAACTGCTTTCTCTAATATTTTGGATAGAAATGGAAGATTTGAAATGGGTCTATAGTTTTCCACTATAAACTGGAATGTTTTTTGTGTGACTTTGACCAAACCTGTTTGGAACAATAAAATGTTCAAAGAGAAGTCACAGTCAATCAAAATATAATAATCTTCTCAGTAGATTCCCAATCTGGAAACATTTAGGACCTGATTTACTAAGACCTTTAGCGTGTGCAAAACCATTTAGCACATAACACAACCATTAATTGGCCATGGTATTTGTTTTGTATCAATGGTTGTGTTATTAGTTTTGCGTGTGCTAAAAGGTTTTGCACACACTAAATGTCTCAGTAAATCCATGCCCTGTGTTTGCTGCACAGCCTGGGAAGGTATTCCACATAAGTACAGACTTGTGGAAGTGTAGTCACAGATTTCAGCCATGGCTTTGGCATTAGCTATGACTGGGAATCCACAGTTGCAAATTCCAGTTGGCTCACCAGTGTAGTAGTAGCAGCAGTGTTTTAATTGGCCATCATTTCTCAGGTTATCATTGTATTATTTGGGGGGTTAAAACATGTTAGATGGAGAGATGGGGTTGAGGTAAAAAAAGACTGGGTCCCTAGTAGGCCCTAGAATATCTAAAAACGTGACGGGTGGTAGAGCTTTCTCCTACAGAGCGCCACTACTGTGAAACATTCTACCACAATTTATAAGGGAATCAGACACAGTCTGAATATTTCAAAATGCACCTCTATGATCGGGCTTATAATGAGTTGTAGTCTGGAGCGAGGGCCAGAGAGGCCTTTAGCCATAGAGTACTGTGGGGTGGCATCCTTTCCTTACTGTCACCTGTCAACAGCTGTGACCCCATCTTCCTGGGCTGGCTCTTGAGAGGTGGATAGGATTGTTTACTCTCTCATGACTGGATGGGTTCTCAAACTCTGTCTTCATAGCTATGCAGCCATAAATTACTCCTGGCGGGGGTACTTGTCCAACCCACCCCCCTCCCCAGTTGGTGTTCCTGCTGCCTGCTCTATTACACTTTCCCCAACTGTTCTCTCTCTTTCTTTTTCTAAATTCCGCTGGTGGGGCTCATGCCCCGCATCTCGAGAGTTGCTGTCCAGCTTCCTGTCCGTCGCCGCTTGCCCCTCCTTCCCCACCACCGCTGCCAGCTGCTCCTGCCACCATCGGCACCCGGTTCCCCACCATCATTGCTGCCACATCTGGACTGTCATCTAGCTGCTGCAATTTCTAATATCATGGATATTGGCAGTCATTTTTGAGCATGCTGGTCATTAAGATCTAGACCCTGAGCCGACCAGAGGAGGATGGGTTCCCCCCTTGAGTCTGGTTCCTCCCAAGGTTTCTTTCAAGTTACACCAGGGAGTTTTTCCTTCCCACTGTTAGTCTGGGTTTTTCTGTGAAGCGCATTGTGACAACTAGTTGTGAAATGCGCTACATAAATAAATATTGATTTGATTTGATTTGATTTGATTTCAGCCAGGGCATTTAGCTTGGCTTTGGCATTAGCTGACTATGACTGGGAAGCCACAGTTGCAAATTCCAGTTGGCTCACCAGTGTAGTAGTAGTGTTTTAATTGGCCGTAGTTTCTCAGGTTATCATTGTATTATTAGGGTGGGGGGGTTAAAAAATGTTATTAAAAAAAAATGTTATTTAAAAAAACACTGATGAGTACTGCTGTTCATTCCTTATAGTTGGCAAAGGAGTATTATATCCCTGAGACTTTAAAACATTGCATTCCAGATGCCACAATAAAAATATAGGTTAGACTGATATTAAGCAATCCATGAAACACATGACTATAAATAATGCCATTCTCTGAAGAAAAAAACATTCAGCATTGAAGAAGATTGACTCCACCACTGCAAACATGTTGATGGCAGACAGGGCACTCTGTCAACCGGATTCAATCATCTGCCTCTGTACAGACAGGAAACATCAACGTGTGACACGGAAGAGGACTTCCAGGTGTCAGCTCCAATCGCAGGCCCATATTTCAAGAGTAGGCTGTCTTAGCTCTGCGGACTGAGTACAGTACAGTATTTTGAGGGGAGGCTGGAGTGTAGGAGAATGAAAATGTAGGTTCCTCAAGGCTTGATGGCTTTCCCCGGGGGAGGCAGTGGAGTCAGACAAAAAACAAAAGACTGCCCCTGCCCCCTCACGCATGTACACACACACACACACACGCACGCACGCACGCACGCACGCACAAACACACATGCAAGCACGCACGCACGCACGCACGCACAAACACACCTGCAAACACACACACACACACATAGTACACACACACATGCACACACACGCACGCACAAACACACACGCACGCACGCACAAACACACATGCAAACACACACACACATAGTACACACACACACACACACGCACAAACACACATGCAAACACACACACACACACATAGTACACACGCACACGGAAGCACACACATGCACACACACACACACACACACACACATACACGGACACAAACACACTAAATAAATAAATAAATAAACAAACAAATAAATTAAAAATAACATTGAAAAAAAAACACCCTGCCCTCCCCATCAAAAAAGACTCACTTGAGTGAGAACACAAGTTGACAAGATACAGCACTTAACAACCCCTTCTACAATTCCCCCCTGGGGAGTAGCCTTAATTTCCATTGCACATCCAACAAAGCCACCCTTGGATGGATTGATGGTTTAGATGCATAGATGGGGTTGAGGTCAAGAAAGACTCATGTGGTAATCAGATCCTTCAGAAGTGATTTGGATTTATTACTCACCGGAAAGTGACAGTGAGTGACTTGCGCTTCTCTACAGAACTGTCTTGGGCCTTCCAATAAAGTACGTATTCCAGAGGTAGAGGTAGAGGTAGAATGTCCCTCACCATCAGTGTTTCTTCTGGCTGTCAAAGTGCACTAATTTGTTTTATCATTTCCCTGCTTTGTGGACTTTATATCAGAAGGGGGCGCTGTTGCTCTGTGTACTGTGAAACGTTTTCACTTCGTCCAACCCAATTGAACAAGGAATGAATTGAGTGACACTTGGTACCTCCACCACCCATGTCAGCAACTAATCGAAATTAATTTAATAAAATATAATTTTTAAAAACAACCCAGAATTACAATCTTTCATTAGCCAACAACCAATCATTCCATAAAATATATTTTTTTCTTCCTGTATGACAGACGGACACACATACACACAGAGAAATTCACAACTTAATGCCAATATAAAAATGTTCAGTCTGACTAATGCAGATTACACTTTTATGCAGTATATTACGAACTTAATTTTAAGAGTTTTATTTGCTTAAATGGTTAAGAAATGACTGTAAGAAATGTACCATTTTCAAACACAGTTGCTGTTATAGTTATTACATGTCATCTGTTTTATTTGCTTTGCTAATTGCTTATCTATGTGGTCAGCTGGTTTGGTTCATTCTTTCTTCCTGGTGAGATCTTTCCTAGTCCCTCTTCCTTCCTGGTGAGATCTTTCTAATTCCCGCTTTCTTCCTGGTGAGATCTTTCCAATCCGTCTCCACAGCAGACTGCGGCTTTCGTGAATAAGTGGGAAAGATTGATACGGGCTGTCTCGCAGACAGGGCCAAGGTCAGCTGATGTATAACATGTGGGGGGGGGTTACTCGGGAAAAGAAGCTGCTGTCCGACTGTGTCCTGCGAAGAAGCCAACAATAACATCCTTAAAATAAAGCAGCGTGGAGAGAGAAAGATATCGCGGCCCAATCATGTGATTACGAACCTGAGAACCAAGTCGTGGGCACGGATCTGGAATGCAGTAAAATTAGAGCTAATTACACGAACAAAGAACATTGTATTCTAATGGCAAGTAAAAAAAATAGTAGAACTGCTTCACAGCATTGCAGAAATTGGAACCACATGCTGAAAAAAAATAATGGCAACTTTGGATTGTTTTATTTATATATTTGTTTATTTTATTTCTTGTCTTTTTTCTGTTTGGTATCTTACAAACGAAGCGGAGGCGCGCTCTCCACCGCAAAAGATGATCTGATCGTATTTGCCATGGGAAATGAGATTGGAAGGGCTACTACATTAACAGTCATGGAAGCTGACATAAACGGTCACCTCTCCATGTTTGGACTGGACGTGCACAGCATTGCATTTTCCCCTCCATTCCGAGTGAGTGCTGAGCTGGCCTTTATTAACGGCATGCCTATTCCGGTAAGGGATATAATGTAGGAATGCTGTGCATTAATTAAACTTTGCTCTGGGCCTCAGGAAAGTCCAGAGATCAATAATGATCAGTATTCATAACACAAATGCTTGTCAAATGCCCTCGTCTGGGGTTACGTTAACATTGCTTTGTTTACACTTTGTATCACACTACAGGTTATATTTATTTGAAGAAATTCGGGTTAACCACCAATCAGATCACGTGTAAAATGACAGTGCCCCCGAAGGGATGTGAACCCACAACTTAATGGTTATAAACGCAATTGCATAGCTTCTAAAGTTGCACACCACTGATGTTGAAAACCCTGACTTTTGACTCAATTATGCATGAATACCAATGACTCTCTCTCTTTCATGGTCTCACACAACTCATTCCAAAGTTTGTGGGATTTGAGCCTGTAAACATCTGCTTATCAAGTTCATATTCTTAACCATGAAGGGAGCCTGCATATGACTTTTGGAAATGTTTGAGGTAAAATGTATGTTATGGCCACTTTCAGCCCAAGGTACAAAATTAGATGTTGATGCCAAGTTTAAATTCCGTTTATCTTAAGTTAACATGCACTTACTTTGGTTGTTGTTGTTTCTTAATCCTTTGTAAATCATTTTTGTGAAGACTGCTGCCTTTATTGTGCCTTCCCCTTTCCCACAAAAAAAGTGGGCTTGCATTCCAGCGAATAATGTGTGCTATGTGCTTCTCTTAGTTTCTGCGCTGTGGTCATATCTGTCATTAATTATGTAGCGGAGAGGTCAATGTAGGATACAATTTTGAAAAGACCTGTCTTCGCTATGACTGCCCCACAAGAAAACACCGTGCCATCGCAAATAGGCCTGGCAGTGCTATATCTCTACACAGCCGCCGTGGCGCGATTCTGCCGTCTGGGTTATCCGTCGATCCTTTTTTCGTCAGCTGCGTTTGTTTATTACAACACTGTTCATTAGGGGTTATAATTAAACCCTCATTTCACTTTCAACGCAAACAGAAAACAAAGGCATTCCACGACTGTAACAGAATAAGCCCGCAGTCCAAAGAACGGAGGACTTGTCATTAGCGCTCACGAATACAAAAGCGGGGGGTATTTCTCAGCATTTAAACGCTTTGTTCACTCATCATGTCCCAGATTCAATCTAACCACAATGCGGTTTGTCCTTGACTTTGAGAATCAAGTTTTAAAATATGTCATTACTTCTTTTCCCATTTTGCACATAGCGTTAATTTAATTTGAAACTCGGTCTCGTGCCAGCGGGAGAAAAAAAAAACGTAACACTTTCTTAAATTCATTACTCAGAGAAGTTATATTGAATCTGGAGCCTTACAATAAAGCACTAAGGTTTGGAGGAACGCTCAGTGCATATGCTTGTATCTGCTGATGTTGAAACCTCAAGCTGTCAGCAAGTAGGGCAGTAGACCTAGGCCCGGATTCAATAAAAACGTGTATTTGAATTGCAATTGTCAATGCTTTATCTTTTTATGGTTTGGCGTGGTTCGTGATAGCAAAAATTACGAGGCATAACTACGTCCCGGAAGAAAGGAAATAACCGTTTAATTTATCTGCGAGTCAAAGTTATGGAAAAATGTTGATTAAATCCTGGCATCGGTATTAACTTAAACTTGTTTTCTGACGAACCGTATCCAGGCACGGACAGGCACGTTGCTTCATATAGCCTGCCCTGAACCATCCTGCTATGCCTTCCTCTCTCTCCGGCACGGTCCTCTGGGCTCAGGAGCATCTGCTCGTTTAGGGCCAGATTCAATTAACAATTTAGTTGGCTGCAGAGGAGAGAAACGGAACAGCTGGGGCCGTTAACAGTTAATGCGAGAGACGACGGAGGAAGGAAGGAGACGGACGAAAATCTGCTGATCTCTGAGACTCGCAAGGACAGAGGGCCTCTTGGCGCGTATTGTGAGCTAAAGCGGGGGCAGGGTAGAACTGGAATAAATATGTGGTGTATGAAAAGGTTCCCTCAAATGTGTGTGAACAAAGAGTTCTGGACCCATAGATAGCAGCCCTTCCACAGCATGCAGGGCTAAAACTACACTCTCAGAAAAAAAAAAGTTTTTTTGGGCCTGTCCCCATAGTGGAACCCTTTTAAGTTCTTTACCTCTATGGTAGGTGTGAAACATGTAAAAAGTTCCCAGATTTAACCATTTTGCCTGACAAAGCCCCTTGAACTAGATAGGGTTCCTCTCTGGAGACACAGAGAAGCCTTTTGGAACCTTTTCTTCTGAGAGTGTATTATGAATAAGCGCTAACTGCATTGTCATACGCATTGCTGTTGCATAAACTGTTATTATTCTATCATTTCCGTCTCGTATTATTATTCATGGGACTAAACAAGAGAGCATTGCTGTCATGTGAAGAGAAGAGAGCCAGAGGACCTAAGAGACATTTCTTTTATTATCTCATTACTTTTTAAACCTTGAAAACATGCCTTATGTCTTCTCTATTTGGCGAGATTATGCATTTGCTTGAGGCAGAGCTTATATTGGAACTTCCCACCCCCCACCCCCCCTCCAAATATAATAATAAAATAAATAACTACTAAAAGAATGAAATAAAGGAAAATAAAGTGAGACACTGGCAGTGCATCTGTGTCTCGTTGCCAGCAGTGTGACAGTGTCGTCAGTCTGTGGGCTCATCCAGTCTTTCGGGCTGATTTGTGATGCCAACAATAATTGTGCATCGCCTTCAACTGTGAAGATTCCTTTAAAAAGACGCTGGAATGTTGTAATTGTACTTGTAAAACAACTTGAACGACGGGGCCACCGGTGGAGCAGAGGCAGCTAGTGTGCTGCCAAGAAGAGAAATCTGGAGAAGCGTCTTTTTGCTAATCCCCACTCAGGGCCCTGTGGTTTCAGGAGATCTTTCGCCTGCACTGCTCCGTGTTGAGCAATACTTGAAATCCAAACAAAATTAGGATGATTGTGGGGGAAAAAACCCAGAACTCTTAGCTTTTCCCAGATGTGTACCGGATCTCTGGTTTCCTTGTTTTATCCTCTTGAGCAATTTGCAGAAAGTTGGACTCACCTTAGCTTGTTTCCCAACAAGTTAGGTATCATTCCAGTCTCCCATTGTTGTGAGCCCCTTGTTGCAAAATGTAACATCTTGGCTCCCTTTCGATGGGTTCTGGAAAATGCTGTTTAAAAAAGCATGTGGTTGAAAAACAGAGGCCTGAGTTCACTCCCATTAGACTGTAAACCATTCTCTTACAGCCATTGCCCAAGAGGGGGCCCTGAAGTACATATTCCATTAAACTGAAGCACCAGCACTTAATCATAAAGAGTGAATACGTGTACAATAAAATATTGATCTATGGCCATGCAGACAGCACACACTTAACGCAGTTTTAAGCTCAGATGGGACAAAAGAGTAGTTGTATTTTGAAGAACGTGTAAAAAAAAGATCTTCTAGCATTCAATAGATCAACACAACAAGAGGTGGCATAGAAAAAAAAAGAAAAAAAAGTAAATAAAACCTCAGTTTGCATGCAAAAAAATAAAAACTAATTAAATTAGATAAGTCCACATAAGGCCTTTGCAAACAGGAAAATGTCTGTTATATGCCACTGGGTTTTATTTACATCTACTGTGCAGTGCATCACTGCAACAAGAGAGCTATGCAAAATCCAGCTTCACTGAGTGGAGCATAAATATCACTTCCTGGACACATTTCTCATCTTGCAAAATAAATACAGAATAATGCTGGCTTGGCTACATAGGTGGCTTAGAAAACCGCAGTGTAAATCAAAGACAGAAGCCAGAAGCATTAAACTTGTTTTAATGCCAGATTGCTAAATATTAAGCAATTCAAAAACTATTCCTCAACGTAGGCTACTGCGTGTATTATTTTATGACCAACACCGAAAAGTATTTTTAGTGCCTAAGATTTACACCAGGAAGGCTATCTTACAGCCTGGGGAATTTCTCTGGGACGAAGAGGAATGATCTGCAGCAACCCAGAGAATATACGTTCTTAAAATAACAAAAGTTGTCAAACTGTTCCGACCGTGAATATCAGGTGTTGAAAACGCCGTTTTACCCCAAAGCAGTAAACTCTCACATGTTTGATGCGACCTGGTGACATTCGAGGCAAAAATAATATTATTCCAGTTCAGGCAAGAGGGAGAGGAAGGCTCATTTGAGAAGGGGTGTTAATTATTTTCAGAGCTGTCATCTTTTAAAGCATTTAAGTGCTTTATGCTTCATGTATGGATAAATAAAAGAGTGCTAAAAGCGAATCTAGGGCTGCTTACGGAAGGAATTTTAAAAAGCTCTGACAGCCGAACAGTGAAATTACTTCAACTCAAAAGACGCTAAAATGTTTTTTTCCCCCAACCACTTCTTTTAAAAGCCCAAAAAAATCTATGCATAAACATTTTTTTCGAGAATGGAATGTCGTATAAGGAGGGGAAGAAAGAGAAAAATAGATCTCATCGAGCCACAATTACTATTAATATGTCTAATATTTCCGGTTTGTGACTCAGTGTGTAACATGACTTTCAGAAGTCATACAATTAAAGTACACATCGACATTTAACTGGATTTGAGCAAAGAAAAAGGACCAATCAATAGAAGTTGAGACAGAGCAGCATTTTGTTTTTTTAGCTGAAAAAAATTATGAAAAAGGACCATCAATTATACTTACACAGTTTCACTGCCATTCTGTTTTTTTAATAACCTGTGTGTTATTAAATAGGAGAAGCAAGCAGTTTGGGGAGAGGTGGGACCGTTTCGGTTGGATAATGAATACATGTGATATAGAGTAATTTTAATATGTGTTACTTTGTGGAGGTGCTGGGGGGTAGTTTTGGCTGTTGGGTAATATATGCACATATTTGCATTCATGCCAGTGTGTTGCTTTTCAGAGGGTCCTGGGGGTTACGGTGTGGAGGGCGGGACATTACATTATCGCTGCCCTCGGTGCAAGCAGCCTTAAGACGGCCCTGCCTGAAGGGCGGCGGTAAAACTCTGTCGAGCTCAGCCCTCCTGCTTCACATCTGAGAGCCATTACTGGTTTCACTGAGCAGCGCATGTAACAGGGTTCCTGTTTCACACCCCACTGCTCCCGTCTGACATGACTGACTGCTCCAGCACTAAGGAGTGAATCGGGGCGCACGGAGAGTTCAAATGTAACCACCGCCCGAACCCCAAGCTCCGCCAAACTCCATTTCACTCGCCCCTCACTTCAATCAAGCAGGCTGACAGTACACTTCTACCTATGCTCAAGGGAGAGGGGAAGGCTCGTATCAGACACCAAATGTGATTCTTTTCTATTTTCTACTACCATTAAGTTTAATGTGACCCTGACTTTTAATTAAGTGTCAATAACTTGCATATCGCAATATCTTTTCTGATCTTCAATGTACTTAATTTCAAAATATTGCAGTATCTTCTATGGACTGGTATAACTGTGACAAACCTTTCGCTCTTTCTGTCTGTGCAGCCACCATCTCAAAACGTTGATCAAAAGGAGTCATATATGTCACATGTCAGTGTTCGGTCGTAAAAATCACCAAATTATGTTGATTACAAATGAGATTTTTTGGACGTAAGAGAATGGCACAACATTTTTAACATTAACATTTTTAACAATTTTCTGAATAGGAGGCTAATGAAAGCGTAAAACGAGAGGTCGACTTTAAAGGAGAAACTAAAGCTAAGCGTAAAACGACATCTGTTTCCTTCATTAAGAACGTTATCAATGAATAGAATGAATCCTGTTAGTTTGTGTTTAGTCTAACAGAAACACATTTTCCCGTGAAGAATATAATTACCTTACATGCCACCGTGGAGCATATCAGCAGTGTGTGTGAAATGGCACGGCATCAGACAGGAAACAGGAAACGTTGGAAGTTGTTTTTCCTGGCATTATATAATGCCTTCACATGATACCTGTCAGCATGTCAAGAGTGTCTCTGTGCATGCAGGAACACACATAAACAAAGAATGATGACATCATCAGCGAGAGTGATGAGAACCAGACCAAAGCGAGAGACGCAGGAGTGTTTGTTTTGCAGTAATTCTCATTGGCTAGCGTTGTGGATGAGTTTGCTTTCTGCCAGACCAGTCTGAATGAATTTAGACAATATTCATCACCCAAGTGGTCACATGGAGGCAGGGATGGCTGACAGGGATGGCTTTCACGCAGATTTTCAAATTGCCAGCAAATGTAGACTTGAGGAACCAGCTGAGGCAAGCTACCTGTGTTGTCAATTGCTTTAATTGATTAATTATGTGGTGCGTAACGATCAATGATTGGCTCTCCGGGACAAGGATTGTGCACTCCTGGCCTGGGGGCTTGCCTAGTAGTTCATCCTACACCGGTGACAGTGGCAATCAGGGTTGGTAGGCCCACATGGCAGTACATGATTGGTCCACAAAAAAGAGAGACTTGTGGCTGCAGGTAATTGTCCCCATTTATAATTTTTTTTACAAAAGAGCACCTCCTTGCGGATGAACGGGCGTCTGCAACCTGCCTGTCGCCAGTTGCAGTGGACTCCTCTAACAGTGCGCAGCTCAGTTAATGGACTGCAGTTTCTACATTGTGGCAAAAAGTGGCACGACTGTTCCTGGATTATTTTGAATATTCAAAAATTGGGGTTTTAAACAAAAATTTGAGTTTTGTGTCTTAAGGCATTCTTATTATACAATCAATCATTAGCAGTTGATTATACAGAAGGGGGTATATACAACATTCTATAAATATTCATTATTAAAAAAAAGCCGTATTCATTCAAACTTCAAAGGCGGAGTGATTGTGAACAGTTCTGGAACAGCTATCAATGCACTATAGCCCTGTGTAATTATACAGCCACTACCTTCTGAAAGTAAGATTTTGTATGCACATTATAATTTTTTCCACACACCTGCCTGCTTATAAATTATGGTTATGAGTGGAATATTTAACGTTTGAAGGAAGTAAACAACTTGTTTCGAATATTAGTTCAGAATTCACAAACATCTCAAGCATTTAAAATGTTTTCTGCATGCAAATGTGTTTAATTGACAAAACTCACGGTATCCATGGAACCTCACTAGCAAGATAAATGTGTATAATTATTACATGAGATTATAAGGGGCGAAAAAATTCACCAAACGTAAATATTTTATCCAGAATTAGTGTCATCTGTCTCAGCTAATCGGGTATATGGATTACAGGGGTGTAGCAGTTGCCACTTCAAACTGTCTCCCACTTACCTGCAGCACTCTCTTGGGTAAGCCTCTACCCAGAGCACCATCAACAATAATTAGTGCTTAATTATCAGAAGGAAATTATTTCAGAAAACATCCAGTGATGCCTGCAAAACCAACTGTCTCACAGATGGGTTATTTCAAATTTACATACATTTTTTTGAATGTTTTTTTAAGCTGATTGGCATATTCTTTGCCATCAAAGCCTCATGACAGCCTGTTGACCCACCTGTGTTCCCCTCTACATGCACACACACACACACACACACGTACACACGCACATGCATGCACATACACACACACACACACACACACACACACACACACATACACACACGCACACACACACATACACATGCTCTCGCACACACAAGCACACATGCATGAAACGCACGCACGCACACACATACGCACACACACGTTTCACCTAATGGATCTTAGTCTAATTACAAACACATTCACTACAACTGTGTTGATTGCTGGTACGGTCAGGTCAATTACTGTTAATACGGATGTGTCACAGCAAACAACCTTACTACTGAGTCCATTGGGACATGGAGGTCAGAGGCAGATTACCATATTGGCCTGATTTAGAAATGTCTGCTTTTTGACTTTTTGAGAAATGGGGATCCTAGTGCAGTCTAGAAGGTGGAATGAGAAGGAGAGGGCGCAACATGGCCAATGAGGAATGGAGACGGTTTAAAAAAATGCCATTTATGTGGAACAATCTGTTTGAGTATTTTTGCATTCTTACCCTGTGAAATAATTTTCATTTGGCAAAAATTAATGATATATCATGAATCATTGCAAACCATGCCACTGTACATATGGTGCAAATAATTAAATACAGAGGGATTTTTGCGCTTGTGCATAATATATCTGTCAGTTTGTTTCTCTGTCATGACATTAACGACCTGAGACGCTCGTCTTAATTTGAATCAGTTCAGTGTTTCAGCAATGACATTCCTCAATTCAATTTCACATTAAGTAGATATGGCTATTGAACATCTGCTCTGTCTCTGAAAGGGAGTAAATATTAATCATCCACCCTTTATAACAATAAGAAAAAGATTACAGTTTTATTGTCGGGTGGTCATATGAATATACATCATCTGTATTGTCTCATTTTCATTTGTTAATTTTTTTTACTTTCTTTGATAAAGCAACGAGTCGCAATATAGAGCGCTGCTGCATTTTTTACTTCTCTGTCAAGCTTCCAAATTTTTTTAGACATCTTAATCAATGTCCCATAATCATAGGTGCCCTGCAGAGGTACTTTAGGAGTGCCTTTGATCCCCAGAGGTGAATATCTGATTTGAACCAGTTGATTCATTTATTATACAGTAGGACAGTGTTTTGTGATTGGTTCATGGCATGCAAGTCAATGTTTGACATTGGGCTCCTCCAACTATGGCCTTCATGAAGCGTCACTTTCTTATGACTGCTGAATGATGCTGACACAGGACAAGAAAAGTCCTACCAGCCAATTTGCCCTTCAGTCGTTTCCGGTGTGAGACTTCTGTCCCAGTGACATAATGTGGGTCTGATTAAAATATGTGGGGCTGGGTGGGTTAAACACACAGAGTGGTACAGAAGTCACTGGGGAAGTCAAACATTTCCAGCACTGAGAAGACACAGCTGGACCGCAGAACAATGACACCTGTCACTGCTGGACCAATGAGCCGTGACGCTGTTAAGCATACAGTGTGGCTCAGCTTTTTAATGCATTTTCCACAGTGGAGCTAACACGGAGGTGTCAGATAGGACACCAATGAGGTGTGTGTGTGTGTGTGTGTGTGTGTGTGTGTGTGCGTGCACTGAATTTAGAACCAGTAATATGAAAACAATTTTTTTTTAAATCATATACGAGTATAGTGTATAATTAATCCAATGTATATTTTATATTTAAAAGCTGATTGTAAATATTAAATATCGAACGTTTAAGAGTGAGCTCAATATACTTTCTGTGTGCCTGCATGTTTGTGTGTGCGTGTGTATTTGTGTTTGTGGGTGGGTGGGTGTGCATACAAATAATTGTTTTAGTCTTTGCGATGCATTATATAAAAGAATCAACAATCCAGATCACCCTAAAAATCCCCAAATATTAGTATGATGAAAGTATAAGGAGTAAAAAATAATACTTGTTGGATTTAAAAAAATAACCTTTGTTTATGTGATATGCAAAACATTCAGTTGAGTCCTGTGGGCCCTTTGGCTCTGAATATAATATACAAATATAAATATAAATACAGGAGAGAGCTGGAGACCTATAATTAGAGATCTGTTGTGACGGGCACAGATGGAATTAACAGAGATGAAAGAACTGCTTCTGGCAGCAACTGCAGCTCCAGACGGAAAATCATATGAAGCCAAGCGAAGAGGCGAGGTCTACAACAGAAGAACGGTGAGGCGCAGCGACCGTTAGCGCTAGCTAGCTCTTGTCGCTGTGCATCTTGGGACAGTGCTGTACAATCTAGGAATTAACCAATGAAATTAGCCAACCAATGGCTGTTGACTCTGAGAGAGTACTGGGAGACTAAATGGAGAATGGTTTTGGAAAAAGTGTGAGTGTGTACGGCACAGATAAGTTTTCATTCATATTTGGGGGATATATTACATTATGTACAGTCAAGCCGGAAAGTCTGCACACCCCTTTTCACCTTCTCCATGTTTTATTACATTACAGACATATTCTACAATAGATTGAGTTCATTTTTTGTCTCAAAATTCTACAAAAAATAGCCCATAATGACAAAGTGAAAACATTTTTGCAAATGTATTAAAAATCAAAAACTAAAATGTCTCATTTACATAAGTATTCATATTACGCTGGTACAGTATGGAACACATGACTGGCGAAATGGCTGTACGTCATCAAGGGTCTAAGGTATCAAACGATCCCCAAACCATCGCTCTGTGGCCAGATATGGAGTAGATGTGGATCCCTTTAAGGGTTGTTTCTCCTGACTTTTTCCCCCATAGAGTTCTATAGGAAAATGAGTCAGGAGAAATAACCCTTGCAGTGATCCATCCACATCTACTCCATATCTGGCAACAGAGTGATGGTTTGGGGCTCGTTCGATATCTCAGACCCTTGATGACTTACAGCCATTTAGCCAGCCATGTGTTCCATACTGTACCAGTGTAATTTACAGCTGAATCTAGTCTCACCCCCAAATTCCCATAGAGATCCATTCAAATGCAGAGAGCTTATAGTATCGCTTGTAACAGTACCTGAAAATAAGATATCGAGAAGTAACAGCATGCAAAGGATATGCAACCAAATATTAAATATGATACTTTAAAAATATGTTAAAGCAAAGGGTATGAATACTTATGAAAATGAAATATTTCAGTTTTCGATTTTTAATACATTTGCAAAAACATGTTTTTTTGTTTGTTTTCACTTTGTCATTATGGGCTATTTTGTGTAGAATTTTGAGACAAAAAATGAACTCAATCTATTGTAGAATATGTCTGTAATGTAATAAAACGTGGAGAAGGTCAAAGGGGTGTTCAGACTTTCCGGCTTGACTGTATGGGTCATTGTTGATGACATTATTTAGGCCTATGTTTAAAAAATATATATTTGTTAGGGCTTCAGCTTTATTGGACAGCGCAGTGTAGAGAAACAAGAAGAATGGGAGTGGGAGAGCCATCCGACAAAGATCGTGCGGCCGGATTCGAACCGCCGAAGTCGCGGCTCGCAATGAGCACACGGACGGTTCTCTACAGGCTACGCCACTGAGACACCACACATTGTGTATGTTTAACACAACAGAACCCTGATTAATGCTCCTGCTGAAGACTTTCAAAAATTTGCTTGAATTCATAATATTTTCCTGCTTTGAATAATTATGTATGTTTCTGTGATTTTGGAAGATAAGACTGAGGAAGAGAACTTCACTGACATTTAAAAGATGTCCGTTTCCACACACTTTTCTTTAAACAGAAGGAAGTTAAACGTCCCTCCAGTGCTGTAATGATTTGTCCTTCTCTGGCTCTGCCGGAAAATCCATCATCTGGAAAACGAGAAAAAAATGCTTATTAACAAAAGCGAACACGCTGTGTTGTACAGTACTGAGGTATTCAGTGGCAGCAGGTCAGAATGAGGGTTGAAGTACAGTTTGGAGAAAATAATGATTTCACACGTCTTTGCCCCCACGCGACCTTCGCTGCTGCCAGGTGCGGAAGGAGTGCTGTGAAGGACAAATGATATGCCGCGCTCTCAGTGAGTCACTTAGCATCAAGTGAGCGACAGCCTTTTAAACACAGGTTCCACTGAAGGCGTAATGTATAGATTGGCTTCAGCTGGAGGGCTGGAGGCGTTTTAGAGCCTGTTGTCAGTATCTGACTGATGTATTGATTTTGTGAGTTATATTGGAGAAGAAGAGAACCAGGGCTGACCCTGCTGGTTACAACCTGTCCCCGGGACTGCCCTTTCTGAGTGCGAGAGGATATTTCCCTCGCGATTCTTTCATTCTGCATCTGACAGAAGATTGGCTTCGCTCTATGAGCAAACTTCCATCACTTTATTGGGTGCTGAGAGATCTTGACCTCACTGTGAACCCAATGTGTCTTAGTTTCAAGATTTTCACATCATGATTCAATCTTCAAAATGCATACCCCCCCTGAATATTTCCCCCCTTTAACAACACAATACATTTGACACATTTATGATGCAAAAGATTATTTCAATTTGACATTATAAAGCCATTAATTATATAGAATATAATATAAATATAATCTGGAATTATATATGTTTTAATTTGACATTTCAACACAATACAATGACAAATATCAATGGGGGGGGGGGGGGCATTTTTTGAATACACTGTACTTTATACGTGGTAAGACAGAAATTAATTGATAATTACATCTTACATGTCTTGGTCCAATTGAATTACAGCACTTACTATAAATAAGACATGAATTATTAAAACCTTAAATCTTATTTTCTCTTGTTATTTCACGTTCATTTCAGACCGCATAGGCCAATTTGTTTATTCAGTAATGAAATTTGTCAGGGTGCGCTGAAACAAAAATGATAGAATTATATAAAATGCAGAAGGTATTTAGTTAAAATACATATCGTATATTATGTACAATGTGTGATACCTCAGAAGTATTTGTACAATCCTTGAAAGAATTGAACAGAAGTACATACTATTCCCACATGAGTAAACTAAGAACTACCATCACCTCTGCAAAGACATCATTCAATTACCTCTGAATCAGCCCAAAGGTCAACAAATTCAAAATGATAAATAAATAAAATCCAAAAGAGCAAATCTCATCTGAAAGAGCAAATATTCCCCCATCGGTTTTGAAAAATAATAATAATAAAAAACTTTGTGGACATTATAAAATGCTAATGATTTGGCATTTCAACCCTTCCCAAAAACAAATCCATTTTTTGAGCTTTAATTGGTGTCTGGTTTTAGTATTAAATCAAATGGCAAACTACCCTGATGGCATTGCAAAAATAACGGCGTAATTCCCCTGGTGTACTTCAAACAAACGAGGGAAATGGCAGCAGCGTGCGAGCGGAATGAAATAAATGACTCCTTATTGACAGAATTAAATAAAGGACTCCTTATTGACAGAATGAAATAAAAGACTCCTTATTGACAGAATGAAATAAAGGACTCCTTATTGACAGAATGAAATAAAAGACTCCTTATTGACAGAATGAAATAAAGGACTCCTTATTGACAGAATGAAATAAAGGACTCCTTATTGACAGAATGAAATAAAGGACTCCTTATTGACAGAATGAACTAAAGGACTCCTTATTGACAGAATGAAATAAAGGACTCCTTATTGACAGAATGAAATAAAAGACTCCTTATTGACAGAATGAAATAAAGGACTCCTTATTGACAGAATGAAATAAAGGACTCCTTATTGACAGAATGAACTAAAGGACTCCTTATTGACAGAATGAACTAAAGGACTCCTTATTGACAGAATGAAATAAAGGACTCCTTATTGACAGAATGAAATAAAGGACTCCTTATTGACAGAATGAAATAAATGACTCCTTATTGATAGAATGAAATAAAGGACTCCTTATTGACAGAATGAAATAAAAGACTCCTAATTGACAGAATGAACTAAAGGACTCCTTATTGACAGAATGAAATAAAGGACTCCTTATTGACAGAATGAAATAAATGACTCCTTATTGACAGAATGAAATAAAGGACTCCTTATTGACAGAATGAAATAAATGACCCCTTATTGACAGAATGAAATAAAGGGACTCCTTATTGACAGAATGAAATAAAAGACTCCTAATTGACAGAATGAACTAAAGGACTCCTTATTGACAGAATGAACTAAAGGACTCCTTATTGACAGAATGAAATAAAGGACTCCTTATTGACAGAATGAAATAAAGGGACTCCTTATTGACAGAATGAAATAAAAGACTCCTAATTGACAGAATGAACTAAAGGACTCCTTATTGACAGAATGAACTAAAGGACTCCTTATTGACAGAATGAAATAAAGGACTCCTTATTGACAGAATGAAATAAAGGACTCTTTATTGAAAGCGATTTGAAGCTGCTGAACAGGACTCGTTGTAGAGGCTGCCATTTAATCGCACACCAAAGTATGATTTCGTTTCAGTCTTGGAAACCGCCTCCCTACCCCAGCTCACCCCAAAAAAACACCCCCCAAAACTTTGCAACCACCGCCCCTCCCACTCCCCAAAGTCCCAGAAGGGGATGTCAGTTTTTCCACGCCATAAAGGGTCACATAACCAAATGAGATCATAGTTCATTTGAGCAGGACATGGGTATCACTCCTCTCTCCTGGGAAAGTCTGGCTGTGCGCGCTGAGTGAGAAGACATGCTGCTGCGAACGACGTCACTGGAACACTTCCTGCTTCTTGTGCCCTCCATCCTGACTCCTCCCCCATCTCCCGTGATGCTTTGCGGTGACAGAGGCCCCACCCAGGTACGTACATGCGCTCTTCCCACGGATTCACCACCGTCACACTTTCAAAAGAGATACAGTATCTGTTCACGCACAGTACATTTTAGGAACAAAATGTCATTTATAAATGATCAATAAGGTCAACTTTAGCTCTTAAAATGTATTTAACGCACCGCAGACGCTTCTAAGCCGCAGAACAATTCCTGCCCTTTTCTTACTACAATGCCCTTTTTAATAAAATGTTCAGTGATTGCTCCTTAAACAACCATGTACTGTAACCACTACATATCCTTAATCCACATGCCCAGTGGAAGGGCTCTATCCCCACATTTTTAAACATGACAAATAATTTCAGATAAAGATTTATTAATTATTTATGGCATGCTAGGCATTGTTCTTCAACTATTATGGATGGTACCTTTTTCTTTGAAATCGCATAGCATAAGTTAAGCATATACTGTTGCCGGCATTAATTCACAGTGCCTGTCCTGACACTGTATCCATCATTGTATGAGGAGAGTTAGTGGAGGACAGAGGGAGTTATAAAATGGTGTTGCTGTTTTGGGCACTCACTAGGGACTCTCCGTAATGGACTTTGCTGGTCCAGCACTGTCCTTAATGCACCTTCAAGAGTTTGACAAGTCACCATGACGACAGGATGACTCCACTCTCCCCCGGGTACCACTGAGCATGTGCAGATCTTTCCGCCAGTCCTCATGCCCGTCCTCTAGCAGTCGAGATGAGCAAATCGCCCGTAACTTCCAAAAACGCAAAAGTTTCTATTTTATTGCTTTAGAACAGCCACCGAAGCAAAATAAATCAGTAGAAAAAGAGATGCAACGATGGAAAAGAGTTGAAAATTACACACTCGCAAAAACACACGCATGCACGCATTAGTGTGCACGCACACGCACACACACACACACACACACAAATGTGTTTGTTGCATGTTGCCATGAGAGTTCTGAAGTGCCAGTGCAGTTAACACTATAACAATGGGTCTTACCTGATCCAAATACATTAAAAACATGTGGCATACAGTCAACTCCAGAATGATTGGCACCCATCATGACCTGTCAATGAGCAAAAATGATTGTATAAAATAAGCCATACACATGTAATGATTCAAATGTTCTGCTCAAACATTTGGGGAAACTACTTACTTGCACTCTAATAAAAATATTCTTGTAAAAAAAACATGGGGGTCAAAATTATTGGCACCCCAAAAAAATATTTATAATAAAACCAAACAAAGTGGCGTTTGCAATGGAATTTAAAAAAAAATTATGTTAGTTTCCGGGAACCTTATTGCTGCCTTTCACCATTTCCTGTTTCAGTGGGGTATAAATATGAGTTTGCACACATGTCAAATCTCTTTGTCATCCATCACCATGGGAAAAAGCAAATAATTTAAAATTCAGAAGAGACAGGTGGTTGTTGACCTACACAAATCAAGTAACAGATATATACAGTATACAGTATAAAGTCTGGAACAGTTGGAAATTTGTCAGGAATAGGATGTGTGTGCATACGGCCCCCACAGGATTACAGTTTCAAATTGCACAATTTAGTGCAATCTTGGGGTTTCAAAGTTTCAAAATCAGCTATTAAATGCCACTTCCATCATGTCAACAAGCGCTTTGGAAGGGTTGCACAAAAAAGACCTTCCTGAGAGCAACCCATAAGTTGAAGTGACTGAACTTTACCAAGCATCATTGGAACTACAATTAGAATCATGATTCAATGTTTTGGCCATTCATACCATTGGCATGTTTGGTGACAAAGGACGACTGCAAGGAAGGAAACGCGCCCGATACCCACAGTAAAATATGATGCTGGATCATTGATGCTTTCAGGCTGTTTTGTTGCTAGTGTTGCTAGTGTTTCAGGACTCTTGTTAATTATCAATGGCATAAAAAATTCCACTAAGTACCAGGATATTATAACCCAAAAGCTGGTTGCCTCTGCCAGAAGGTTGAGACTTGGCTGTAGATGGACCTTTCAACAAGACAATGACCCTGAACATTCATCACAATCAACAAAGAAATGGTTGTGGGAACATAAAACCAATTTTGGTTTACATAAATGTCCATCTCAGTCTCTGTGCTTCAACACGCTTGAAAACCTGTGCCCTGAGTTGAAGAGGGCAGTCCACAAGCGCAAACCTAACAATATCAAGGATCTTGACATTGTCTGCATTGAAGAGTGGTCCAGGATCCCTCCAAAGGTGTTTTCTAACCTTGTCAGACATTACAGGAACAGGCTCAGTGCTGTTGTCCTCTCCAGGAAAGACTTAATCAAATATTAATCTTAGGGGTGCCAAAACATTTGAAACCTTTGTTTTTCAGAAAAAAATGCTTGTCTTAAAATAAAACTATACAACTCCCCCATATGTTTGATCCAAAAATATGACTCATGTGCCATTTTTGCTCATTTTCATGAAAGGCGCCAATAATTCTGGAGTTGACTGCATAGCTCACCTCAACATTTTTATTTGGCTGCTGTGCCACAAATAAGATTTATCTCACATACATGTATGATTCTACATTTCCTCCACATGTGTTAAAACCCTTCCAATGGCATTTCATGTGAAACTCTTAACAAGCCCCAAATTGAAATAAACAAACTGTTCACGCGAGAGCCTTTAACTAAAACATAGGCGAATGCATTTAGCTCATAACAGTTTCAGCGTGTTACACAGTACAAATAAAAGTGCCTTGGTGTGCTTGGATACATTACCCTCTCCCTGTGTTTCCCAGCCTAGAAGGCCCAACCTACTGGCATCTGTTTATAATATCACAATCACAGTCCATTGGAAGGATCTTTCAGCTGTAATAGAGGTTAAGCCACCCACAGACTATTTAGATATTGGAATTATTTCCCTTTTGACCAGATTTTTGAGAGGATTGACAGTGGGGGTGAGCCTTCCTTTGCCTTCCTTTATTTTTTTGAAAAATGAACCAAACCCCCGTAATAACAGAACAATGATGTACATCTTAAAAAGCGAGCAAGGTTCTATGACGATGTGAGACCGTTAAGGAGACGTTCTTGTTAACTCTTCTTCTGCAGGAGCGCACATGCACGGACACACACACACACAACTATAAAAAAGAAAGAAGATTCATTTTTGCACGACTTCATGACTTAGGGAGCCAACAATGACCTTACCTTCTGCTGAGACCTGACAGAACTGTGAAAGTCATTCACATAGTGAATTATACTTGAAACACACTCTTTCATGTGGGGGCTTTATCTTTCCTTGTATGAAGGCCTGGACTTGGTTTTGTACTGACATCTGCTCAGTCCTGGGCTGTGTGACCCAAAACCCTTAATGATGAGCGATGTGAAATGGATTTACCCAGCATTCACACTCTCGCAAATAAAGGCACAGTTTTGTACTTTAAGAAACACATTTCCCAAATGTACCCTGAAAGCAAAATAATGTTCTGTGTGGGTCCTATAATGTAAAAGGTCAAAAATAATGTTATTAATGTTAAGTATTGCTGGCTAGGCGTACCACCCCAGTGACAAGCATTTGTACCTTTTTAGGCACTTTTTCAGACCATTTTTTCCATGAGTGCTGTTACCTCATCCATGCCTACTTAAAAAGCACACTTGCATACTTTATGAGTAAGAGGCTGACTGTAGAGGAAAGAAAGAGCCTCTGTATGCTGTGACTGCTGTATAAACCCATTGTGATATAGAGCTGATACTACCTTCTGTATAAACCCATTGTGATAGAGAGCTGATACTACCTTCTGTATAAACCCATTGTGATAGAGAGCTGATACTACTACCTGCTGTATAAACCCATTGTGATAAAGAGCTGATACTACTACCTGCTGTATAAACCCATTGTGATAAAGAGCTGATACTACTACCTGCTGTATAAACCCATTGTGATAGAGAGCTGATACTACTACCTGCTGTATAAACCCATTGTGATAGAGAGCTGATACTACTACCTGCTGTATAAACCCATTGTGATAGAGAGCTGATACTACTACCTGCTGTATAAACCCATTGTGATAGAGGGCTGATACTACTACCTGCTGTATAAACCCATTGTGATAAAGAGCTGATACTACTACCTGCTGTATAAACCCATTGTGATAAAGAGCTGATACTACTACCTGCTGTATAAACCCATTGTGATAGAGAGCTGATACTACTACCTGCTGTATAAACCCATTGTGATAGAGAGCTGATACTACCTGCTGTATAAACCCATTGTGATAGAGAGCTGATACTACTACCTGCTGTATAAACCCATTGTGATAAAGAGCTGATACTACTACCTGCTGTATAAACCCATTGTGATAGAGAGCTGATACTACTACCTGCTGTATAAACCCATTGTGATAGAGAGCTGATACTACTACCTGCTGTATAAACCCATTGTGATAAAGAGCTGATACTACTACCTGCTGTATAAACCCATTGTGATAAAGAGCTGATACTACTACCTGCTGTATAAACCCATTGTGATAAAGAGCTGATACTACTACCTGCTGTATAAACCCATTGTGATAGAGAGCTGATACTACTACCTGCTGTATAAACCCATTGTGATAGAGGGCTGATACTACTACCTGCTCCCATTGTGATAGAGGGCTGATACTACCTGCTGTATAAACCCATTGTGATAGAGAGCTGATACTACTACAACAGATGCTGCCATAGACTGCTTAAAAAAACCAATAACACAATCCAACGTTGAAAGATTTCTGACTAGGATAATGTATATTCCCTGAATTCATCTTTTGAATTATTTTTGAACTGTGATACATCTAGCCATGGCTTGGACATGGCGGTATAACGCCTGGCGAGCATTGTCCCTGTGCTTGCCAGCAGGTACGTTGAGTTTTAGCGAGGTACTTTCAGTCTACAGATGGCGCCATTCTCACATAAACGCAATTTGTGCCGGAATTGTGTTTTGGTTCGCGCTGGTCCCCTCACCTGGGCTGAAAACAGTTTGGGACATTTTGGGGGTAGTTTGGGGATCATTTTCAAGTGCTACAGAAAATAAAAAATAGAAAAAGAGGGGGAGTTGCATATACCAACACTTTTCATGTCTATGCAGTCCTATAGAGTCCTATAGAACTAAAAACAAACTGAAAACAGTCCCACATAATCGAGATTATCAGTGAACCCTGTGATTATTTCTCCACATTCTTGGAAAAATGTGTTATTCCTAGACACAGGTAGACAGGCCTGCTCTGTTTATTAAAGAAGTGCTCCATGACGGCAGCATTGACAGCAAACATACTGATGACTCAAAAGCTGCTGAGATGGAATCACGGACATGTAGACCTGCACCAGGCAGTGCTTTGGAACAACATGCAAATGCGAGCAAGAACATATTTTTGTACGTTAAAATCTAATTCAGAAAATTATTAAAATCTAATTCAGAAAATAATTTATTTTGCAATTAATGAAGATACAAAGTCAATAGATGCCTGTAATAGCATTCTCACCTGATAACTGAATTAGTTACCACTACACTTATTCTACACTACTTGCTTTTAGACTTTTAAACTTAATATTTAAGAAGAGATAAAGCCTGAAAAGTCAATGGCTTTTCACAGATTAAGAGGAGAGAGAAACAGAGAGAGGGAGAGAAACAGCGAGATGAGAAAGAGCATAGCCTACTCAATATCTATTCAGAATTTTCTTTTGAGGTCTTCTTACAGGTCTCCCTCTCTCTCTGACGCTCGTTGTTTCTCATCCTTGCAAAATCCTGCCTGTTTCAGAGCTCGTTTTGCATTCAAAAAGTGTTGTTGCTGGACTGTGACAGAAAGTTTCCCTCTTCTGAAACAATAGGGAGCCCGAGGACGTGCGCTGTAATTCTGTATTCATCTCTCCACCAATCACTCACTCTCTCTCGGGACGGCGCACATGGAAATCGGGAGAACTCCGCTCAGATGAATTTTTAAGTCTCGTTCAAAGGCTTTCTGTTTCAAACTTGTCGATCTGTCTGTTTATTGGTCGATCGATGCCTCAGTTCTCCCGTCGATCTCTTAAAAAATAAATGTATACAAAGGCAAAATTTGTGAAGAGAAATTGTAGTTTTTACAAATGGAATGGAAATTTATTTTACCACTGCTATCTTCAGAATATTCTATTGCTGATTATGGCGGAATCTCTCCCCACCTCGGCTATAACTGAGCGCTTCAAAAGTGTCAGTCAAAAATGTCTAAATCTCCTTCTGTCTGGAGGGACTTAATTATTAACATGGAACAGGGGCGCAGCAGTGAAACATTTTGCTCATGACTATTCAAGCCTTTCCGCCCCAGAATTCCAGCTGTGGGCTATCGAGGAAACCAAATGCTACAGTGGAATATTGGTTCACGTACACTCTCATTTCTCTCTCTATCTCAAGGCACGTCACACAATCTTATGTGCCCACACACAACAACACACATACACACACACACACACACACACAATAGCACACACATAGATATGTGTAAACATGTATATACGCATATGTATGTGTGCACAAACACACATACATACACACAAAACACATATATACATGGAGCCTCATTCATGAAACATTCAGAAATATGTGCGTACATTTACATACAAAGCAAGTTCATACAAAACATTTACGCCAGATTCATAAAGCTTTGCAGAAAGGCACATGTGTTCGTATTCATTTGCGTATGTTCATACAGTCAAGCCGGAAAGTCTGAACACCTTTCACCTTCTCCACGTTTTATTACATTACAGACATATTCTACAATAGATTGAGTTCATTTTTTGTCTCAAAATTCTACACAAAATAGCCCATAATAACAAAGTGAAAACATGTTTTTAGAGATTTTTGCAAATGTATTAAAAATCAAAAACTGAAATTTTTAATTTACATATAAGTACCCATACCCTTTGCTTTAACATATTTTTAAAGTATCACATTTAATATTTGGTCGCATATCTTTTGCATGCTGTTACTTCCTGAAGTCTGTGACCCATCAACATAAAAAAACTCTCGATATTTTATTTCCAGGTACTGTTACAAGCGATACTATAACGTCTCTGCATTTGAATGGATCTCTATGGGAATTGGGGGGTGAGACTAGATTCAACTGTAAATTACACTGGTACAGTATGGAACACATGGCTAGCTAAATGGCTGTAAGTCATCAAGGGTCTGAGCTATCGAACGAGCCCCAAACCATCACTCTGTTGCCAGATATGGAGTAGATGTGGATGGATCACTGCAAGGGTTATTTCTCCTGACTCATTTTCCTATAGAACTCTATGGGGAAAAAAGTCAGGAGAAACAACCCTTAAAGGGATCCATCCACATCTACTCCATATCTGGCCGCAGAGTGATGGTTTGGGGCTCGTTTGATACCTTAGACCCTTGATGACGTACAGCCATTTCACCAGTCATGTGTTCCATACTGTACCAGTGTAAAATAGCAAAAGTGTACTTGGACATGCCCTAAATGCACTTTACGCCATGCGTTTAGAGCAACATGATCTCACAGGAATCCATGAAATAGCCACGGACGTTTAACTCAAAATCCGTGGTGGGCCCACGGAATCACTGAAATGTCCGTGAAACACACCACGGAACACTCCAATACAAAGTTAATGACACTCATATCCCGTAATAACAGTTAATGACATCATATCATGACGTGGCTATTTCACATCCCTTTTTCAACGTTCAACTGATGATGCAGATTTTGCTCACGTTGTTATGTTTATCTCATTGGAAACACACTTTTTGATACACATTTTTTTTTTTTTTGTTTTTGTTTTGTTTGTTTTAAATGTATTAATATGTATATGATGTGTATTATTGTGTTGTTTGGAGCGATGTGTGTTGTGTTCATTTCAGTGATTCCGTGGGCGTTCCGTGGATTTTGAGTTGATTTTACGTGTTTTTTTGTATTTTCCGGGTTTCTGTAGGTGGTTTAGAGCAAGCGCTAAGTTCGCCAAGCATTTACATTTTTAACAATTTAGAAAAATAGTACTGGGAGAATTCATTATGTTCCGGGTCTAATTAAACAGGTTCATAGCCTACAATTGATCTAAAGTATTGGCTTTTTACAATCCTAATTTATTACATTTGCACTGTGCATTTCAAAGGCTACATTTAGTCTTGTGAATTTAACAGAAAATAAAAATAAATTAATATTCTAATTGACATTCAGAAGCTACATTTAGCGGCATTTTGAATTTACGAACGTGGTATGCGTGGTCCTTCGCAGGTGTAAAGTTTGTTAGTACAAACAAATCTCAGATACAAAAACTGTGATGAATGGCAAAATACGAACAAAATTGCTAATACGAATGTTTTACACACAAATTTGTTCTGCTCACATTTCATAATTGAGGCCCAAGCACGCGTATATACACATACAGTACATAGGTATGGCTGCACAAACACACACACACACACACACACACACACACACACACACACACACACACACACACACACACAAACACACACACACACACACACATTCGCGTGTGTGTAAACACGCACACGCACACACACACACACACACCGTCACCGGCAGAGGAGCAGACAGGGCACCAGACGTCCCTCAGGGCCACACTGCGAATAACTTATTTATGAACTAATGAACTGGGAGACCACCAAGATATTGCACAGGGAGCTCTACATTGCACAGACTGTCAGAGAAGCTAATTAGGCTCTTGTGATTTCCAATCCTAATTGCCCTAATCAATTTAAAAGATACTGCTATTAACTCAGATGTTGGGTTTTTTTAATTGAAGCAAACTTTCAGTGGAAAATTAACCTTAATTTTCCTGATGATATTTGTCATTTCTCAGGCATATCTTAGGACACTCCATTCTCACTGGTCCTTTTCTTTGCAGCAGAAACATCTTCCTCACCAAACTGAGCCAACTGAAACAGAAAAACATTTTTGCTGAACTTCAAAGTGACATAGCGCTGGACGAAGCCTGCAATTTCAAAAAACACTTGTCATATCCACATCATATACGTCTTTGGAATGATTCTATAATTTCAATTGAACAACTACAAGCAGTAGCCTTCTGTCTTTCGTAATGAGTTCAGTATGTATAATTCTGGAAGAAAGGTTTGCTGTTTGGCAGGAGATCATAGTATTGTCAAATATTAGGTATCATAATGTATTCCTAACTAAAGTATATTAACAACAAAGGGCAGACGAAACAAAACTCTACATATAGATAGTGAAAATAAATTCATACACAAAATAAGCACGCACACAGGTACACACACATGCACAAACACATACTGTGCACATACACTTCCAGAAATAACTAAATACAAACACATACATACATACATACATACATACATACACACACAAACCATAATTTAATTTGTGGATTCAAATCTTCTCGTGTGGCAGGAGGTGAATTCAGAAGACTAACTCGAGACTCAGACAGCTTAGAAAAGCTACGCCTTTCTTCTGGTGGTGAATGAATAAGCCATGAGACCCCCTCAGAGCTAGGAGCCCTCCACGCTTCGTGCTAACTGCCCTGGATTGATCCCAGGCTATAGACAACACTAATCATCATCCCCACTTCACACATCCTGGGCCACGCTGACCAGGATGGGGAGGCCTGTCGCCCCCTGTGAGAGCGGCACGGAATGCCAAACACGCCATAATGATTCACATTACCGCCGGCAGACCAAACTCACCACAACCAGCCATGTCACTCCTCACACACAAAACTCTCCACAATAATACAGGGCGTTAGATGGACATAGGATGGGTGCCTATTTTATATTCAACAGTGGAATCGGTAGAATATACAAAAAATAATATGCAAATTCTATTCTAAATTCAATAGAAATATGGAGTGGGCTCTCATTCTCGATTCTACTGTTTTCAGTCCTTCTATTTAGACAACATTGATCCGTCTGCCGCGGTTTCATTTTCTTTTTGTTTAAAGGTAGATAAATATATTTTTTTACAACTCTGTTTAAGGAATTATTTCTGCTCTTCAATACAATTTTTCCTTCTGTTAATATAAACTGTAGGCAGCTTCTTTAATCAAATATGTCACTTCGTAACAGAGCTGTTTAATAATAATAATAATAATAATAATAATGGTGAAATAATGAGTAATTATTATTAAATATAAATAAATAAAATAAAAATAAAAATAAAATAATTATAATAGGCTCAGTAAAACACTTCCAAAGGGGCAAAATTGTAATATTCAGTTCAATTAAATTGTATTTCTATAGTGCTTTTTACAGAAACACTGTATTATGCAACACAGAGCCCGAACCCCAAAAATCCAGAAGGTATATCCAGCAGCAATAAAGCCTTATTACACAAAATAATGTTCTGGTGCTTTATCTGGACTGCTTTGAGTGACGCTATCTATATGCATCGGCATGGTCAACCTGTTTCAATGAACTCCTTCTCCCACAATGCTGTCCTTCTCAAGTGGGCTGTCCGCTCAAGACATTAGCCTCAAACAGATCTCAGAGGAATTCCATGAAAGCCCTCAGAGGGAGAAGAGATTGACAAGACACCACTGTGCGCAGATGGTCCTGTACCTCTTTAAAAAAATAAAAAAGGGACATAGACCTTGAAGAGTTGCCACATCCAAAGAGGCCCAGCTCTGCTGTTGCTCGCTGTCGTCCAATCCGCGGAGCAGATGCATCGGGGATAATGGTTTATTGATCGTCCCGTGGCGATAAGTTCAACTGACAGCCTGCCGGCCCAGGGAAATCTCTCAATCGGAGGAGTCACACATTTACAGGGCTCCAGGTTTTACTGGTTTAAGTTTTTTTTCGGTTGTCACTGTCATGTGCAAAGCCATTTTAGTCCACAATCGGGCTGCCTACGGCGACAGTTTAAGAACGGCGATTGTCGTTTCGAATCGGGCTGAGGCCTTTTCCAGTGTGAATGGCAGGCTGTGAAAACAGTGGCAAATGTAATCAATTTAACGTCCCTGTTCATGTGCACTGGACAGGCATTCAAAACTGAGAGAAGAAAGCATAAAAAAATGGAGGCAACCTTGAATTAAAATTTTCGCAACAAATCAAAACTCTAAATGAAATGGTAGGGTAGACTGTTGAGCTTTAAAAAGTGTGTGTGTGTGTGTGTGTGTGTGTGTGTGTGTGTGTGAGTGTGTGTGTTGGAGGATGGGGGTGATAGCGCTGGTCCCTGTGTCTCACCATTAATTATTCAACACCTTCTGTCTGTAAGAAGTTTGATTCACATGCATCATACCTCTGCTCCTCACACTCATTTTAAACCCAAGTGGGATGAGATTAGCATGACAAAGGGGAAGGCAATCGCTTTAATTTTTAACAAGACATTTTGAATGAGTCACAAAGAATTCCATAATTGACAGAACCAGAAATTATGCATTTATTACAGTAGAGCTATATGTTAATGTCTCAGTGACATCAATCAAATGGAAACGTGGATGGAAATAAAGAAAGGGGAATTTCTATTGTTTTTCCAACAGATATGACAATAAAAGAACATCTGCCATAAATCTTGCATATTGATTAGGGACTGTTTAAAAAACTGATCATAAGTAGATCTCTGTACATCAAACAATATTATTAATTAGATAACCACCCCAAACACTTATTAAATTCAGTAAAAATTTTATCAAAGTCAATATCTTATTAGTCACGGAATGCACACATACAGCCTTCGTTTTCAGAAACAGATAGAATATATAATACATATATATATAATATAAATACAGAGATGTCTATTATCAGCGCTTGTATTTTTTATGCTTTTCTCCATTTTTCTAAAGTGCTTACTCCTGGTTAGGGTCACGGAAAGGTTTGGAATCCCAGCAGACATTGGGCGAAAGGCAGGAATACACCCTGGACGGGTCACAAATCCATTGCAGGGCCCACACACCATTCACTCACACACTCATACCCCAAGGACAATTCAGACTCTCCAGTTAACCTAATCTGCATGTTTTTGAACCATGGGAGAAAATCCACACGGACATGGGGAGAACATACAAACGCCACACAGAGAGGATTTGAATTCGGTACCTTCTTGCTGCGTGAAAACAATGCTCCTGTGTGTGTGTGTGTGTGTGTGTGTGTGTGTGTGTGCGTGTGTGAGAGCGACAAGACCCAGAAGGCAGGTGAGCTTTTATTCAGCAGGTTGTCTATGTGAGGAGTGTCACACTGCAGAGAGGGAGGTGGTAGAAGTTGAGGAGACCTCAGTGAAGGGGTGATCCAGGGTGACCTTGTATTCAGCAGGTTGTCTATGTGAGGAGTGTCAGACTGCGGAGAGGGAGGTGCTAGAGGTTGAGAACACATCAGTGAAGGGGTGCTCCAGCTGTTTGACTAATGCAAGTAGACAGCTTTGTATCCGTGGCGATGGCTTGAGTGATTCTCGCACGGGGAGGTGCTCTTTTAAGAGAGAGCCACACTCGGCTCATCCTTTTCTGAGCCTGGCTTCACATGCAGCACAGAGCTGCACAGTGGCAGTAATTATTATGTTTACAGGATGATCGCAACCTAAATATGTCGTGTTTAATTTAGTGGTGTTCTGGGCAGAGGCGTCAGAAAAATAAAATATTCTTTAAAAAAAAAACAGTAACAGCAAAGATATGTATAAAAATGTAACAGCACACACTCTACCCTGCCTGCCAACATGTGGTCTCTCCCTCTATCTATCTCTCTTTCTCTCTCTATTGCTCTCATGCTCAGCTCCATCTACATCACATATTTCAAAATGTATTTGCATTGCTGAATTGTTTTTCCAGGGCCATTTACAAAGTTTACACCATGAGTTGGAATTATAATAACTACTTCAAAGAAAAGCCTCTTTTTTAAGTCCAAGTAAGTCATTCACTCCCATTTCAGGTATACAGATTGAAGTCTGAGGCAGGATTACCTACACTGCTAAGTTTGTGGTTTATTTATTAAAGTGCCCCTGTGGCCAGTGTTATGTAGTGTAAACTATAAATCAACTGAAAACTATAATTTGATATTCGGAATAATGATCAGAGATCTGATGCAGCAAAATATTTTTTATGAGTTAAACAATGGTGTCAGTGCTCTTAGGTTCATGTGGTTGGAGTTAGTTACTTCCTGGTGGATCCACAGAACAGCTTCTTGTTCTGTGCTTTCCATGATTCCTTTCATTCCAGCTGTTGCGCACACTGACACAAAGGGCCATTTCAGCTTAATTTCCCTCCCAGTCAACATCCCAGACCATAAATCAGGCTCTTTTATCAAACAGTTTCTCTCACCTTCGATTTAATCATCCTGACAGCTGGCATCTCGCTTTGATTTATAGACTCCTGCAGTGTAGTCATAATCTCTCCATGATGACACTACGGAGGAAACAAGACACAACAGCAGCGGGCCTTAGTATGCGTCTCCTCGGCGCGCGAGAATTAGCGGTAATCGTGATGGAGAGGCGATTGTCGGTGGGGAGGTTGGTTGACATGCAACGCTGCTTGGAAGGCTGCTCAGTTCTGTGTTATGACACAAAATCTGACACAAAAAAACGATTAAAAATGCCATCGCGTATTCCTAAATGCAAGCACCGCATTTTCCATCATGTTCAAGATCTTACCGTCAAGTTTGGCTCACTCCTTCTCCCCATGTGAGTGAACCTGAAGAACAAGAGCAACTAACCTTCCCATCTTCCTGCTCATAGATATGTAACGTTCTTTCACTTTTATCTTGTCGTACCACATCCCCCTTCAAAGCCCATCTTCCTCTGAGAGCATGCTAGTTCCTGTGAACTGTGACTGTGATAGGCCGCTGTGTGGAACCCCTCATGAAATTGTCATCAAGTCGACAAATTCCCAGGCAGCCTTTGGTTTACGAGCTTAATAAACCCAGATTCACGGGAGCAGCCAACTAACATTAACTGCTCCATTCCTGTCCTGCGAACGCAATGCTGCATGACTGTGTGGTTTATAGAGGACCAGAGTCTTCCAAGATGCCAACAGCTAATTGGAACTGCAAGTATATTTGCAAGGCAGAAAAGCTTTACAAACTGTTGTACAAATCACTTTGCATTGATTGGGCTGTTTAAACATACATTATACCCACCTCCCCAGGGATCAAAACTACAGAGAGACTTTGTATCGTGTGCACGATTTAAAGAATATATATTTATTTATTTTTGTGGAACATTGGGCCAGGCTTTCGAGTGTAATGAGATCAGATATATTCTTAAGCATCATTTATCAGCATCTTTATGCCAAATCAGAACAGATTTAACATGTTCAGAAGCATGTGTTTGGTGTTATGTTCTGTGTCTTCCTTCTACATTTCTGCTTCCCTTCGGTTTTTCAGCATTTTCCTGTCTTTCCTTATGTTTTCCTTTTCCATAGATAGGATTTTATTACAGTCATATGAACTTCACTGAAAGCGGGAAAAAGTTTGGTAAGCGGTCGACACCTTCGCGGTCACTTGCGCGAGCCTCTTCCTGGTGTTTTGCCTTTGGTGGTGGTCCCTCACTGAGCCAGGAGGGGGAGGGAGCTCTGCAAACAATGAGTACGAGAGAGAAACCAAACCCGGTGTCAGTTCTCTGAGGAAACCGCCAATGCAATTTCTTAACATCTTGAGGCACAAAATTAATTTGTAGCCATTACCTGCGCCCCCCACCCCTCACCACCCCTCCAGCCCCAGCCCCAGCCCCAGCCATCTCCCTGGGCCCTCCTTCAGTGCTGCCCTGACCCCACCCTTCTCCTTTGTGCTTGCAGTGGCACTCACAGCTCCACCCGGTGCTCCATGCTGTCTGCTAAGTAGCTTCCCTGAATAGTTAGCCCGCAGGGACCCGGTTCTCAGTGCCATGTGGCGCGAGCAACACCTCCAATCAGTTTTTGAAAAAGGGATAATAGTCTCAGAGGAGATGCCGGTCTCGCTACCTGATGTTTGGAGTTGGGCGGGGTGGGAACGGGAGAAAGTGTTAAGTGGCGAAATTAATCAAAGCTAATTCCTGTTCGCCATCCATTAGAACAGCGGTGGCGCCGTGGGTGTCAGGTGAAATAATGAACCCCGTGGAGTCTGAGGAAATTAACCTCGGATTCATCGACGTGTCGCTATCAGATGGAAACGTCAGCCGGCGAAGAGGGAGAAAGGGCTTCATTATGAGCGCCGCTGCTACACAGGGATGATGCCGCTCCTGTAGCCACGACAGCGCGGAGCCGCTCGCTTGTTATTTATGACAGCTGCCATAATCTTTGGAGATTGCTTTCTGCACTGGTAATTAGCGGGGAATACATCAGGAACAATTACACGGCACTGTCCCACCCTGACAGCCCCCCCCCCCCCCCTCTCTCTCCTGTGATCCACGGAAAACTCAATCAGGACTGTGCTCTTCTGGGACTTTATTAACACTTAACATCTGAAAGGGGGTTTGAATGACATCCATGGTTGACTGACCGCCAAAAATGAATACTTAATGACGCGTGTGTTCGCTCGCCGCTCCCATTTTAATTTCTTCAGGGAGTCAACAAGACTCCCGCAACTTGCTTTCAGATATTTTCCATTAAAACATTTTTTCTTCAAGTTTGTGGAAAACAAACAAAGCATTTAATTTATTTTTCTTTTCGAAAACAAAAACAAAGATAGACTTTTTGAACTTGTGAAGTTTCTAAGATAGCAGGTCTAAACCTACAATATGAGTGGAATCCAAACAGGTGGCTCTGAGTTGAAGGACAAAGTTTTTCTGCATTAATATTTTATGCATTATTGTGGATGTTCATATCTTCCTTTCTTTTATCTTTCTCTCTCTTTCTATTTCGTTCTCTGTTCTGTTTGGCTGTTTTGCTTCCAACACTTAAAAATAAAAATTAGCATGCACAATGACATTCACATTGGACACTGATAGCATTTTCAAAGCTGTAATGGCAACCAACGATGACCCAATATATAATTGTTTATTTATTTAATATGTTCAGCATGTTTAGGAAGATCACCAGAACTCTGTGTTGGAAACATTTGCTCCATATCTTGCAGTATTGCCACTTACAGAAGTTTTAAAATGATAATACCCAGCATGGTATTCACAGAAGAAAATGAGATTATAACACTTGAGTACTGGTGCTCACAGAATAATTTGACATTATAATTTACAGTACTGGCACTCACAGGAGAAAACGAGATTAGGACACCCAGTACAAGTACACACAGGAAAAAATAGGATTAGAGCACACATTACAGGCACACGTACAGGAGACAATAGGATTAGAGCACACATTACTGGCACTCACAGGAGAAAATAGGATTTGAGCACACATTACTGGCACTCACAGGAGAAAATAGGATTAGAGCACACATTACTGGCACTCACAGAAAAAAATAGAATTATAAAACTCATTGAGGTTTGTAGGGATGGGATGAGACAAGTGGACTATAGCATCACTGAAGAGGGTGTATTGGGGGAGTGGCCATGTTTTCCTGTGTTGTACAGTATATTGCTGTTCTCCAGCAGCAAAGGTTATTTTGTCTTTTTTTTACAATATGATCTCAGGTGGAGTGATCAGGTTAACACCATGACGGCAAGACGCCATATGTCCTTAAACGCATCAAACGCCTCTCCGTCACTGCAACTGTCCTCCTAGCCATTGGTTACATTAGACCATTGCTGGAGCTATCCCTGTTTGTCTCACCCAAGCTTTGTCCACCCAGCTGATGAGCGTGCAAAAGAGGGCCTGCCGTATTACCCTAGGAACATCTTACACCAGTAGCTAGCACGCTCTCAACTCTTTGGGAATCCCTTTTCCCCGTGACAAGGCAGGGACAGACCTGCCTGAAATTTGTCCGCTCCTTGCAGGTGTCCCAGTTTTTGAGACTGGCTCCCCCCAGTTTGAGAGCAAATATCTGGCCGCACCACCCACAATAGTCACAAACATATACCACAAACTAGAACAGGTCTCCACCAGAACTCCCCCAATCCTTATCTTGCAAGACTTGTCAATAAACCCCTTATCTCACTGCCCATTCTTTTCCCCCTTCTGCAATTAATATATGCTGCGTCCTGAGTGTTGTCCTGTATCTTCCTCTATACAATTGTTGAGTTTATCATTTGTTTTTATTATATCTTTTTGAATATATTATTTGTGATATAGCTTATGTACACGATGTAATGATTTATGTCATTCGCTGTGTGATTTCAGTCTGTGACTGTGCAGCACTAATACATATTATTACTGCTGCTACTAGTATTACTACTTCTATGGCATTCCCAATGTTATCTGCACCACACTGTTGGGTCTCATCTATGCAAGGCTCTTACTGGCTAAGCACTGGAACCAATCACCTGAATGTATGCTGACAAAATGAGAATGTCATGTGATAATAGTGCCGTTTTCTATGATGAAGCTGAATGAGGAGCACAATTCTAAATGCACTTCTCATAATTTCATTGCTTGATATGTTAAATAAATTCCGTTAGAAAGTTCAACAAATTCAACGTCCTAGAGCCCTACAATCAGCTGCCATGTTAAGTCCTGTTAACTTCAGCAAAGACAAACCGACACTTGAGACACGCAGCCAGCACACATCCAATGTGAAGCTCTAGTCTACAGGTTCTAGAGACAAGGAACATCAGATAGCCGGACCGTATGGCAGTAAGCAAATGTTATTTAAAATAAACTTATTCCATCTTTTAATATCTCTGCTGATGTTTCAGTCCAAAGACATCCAGGTGGATGTCAACATTGTTTATGTAATGTCTTCAAAAAGATCTTTGAACCGAAACTTTAAAGGATATTAACCTCTTTTCTTGGAAGCTATTTTAATGCATGGAGGACCTAATTTTAGTAAGGACAAAGACTGTGACATGAGACAGACCGCTATGCCAGATTCAGAGTGAGGGGCTGCGTCCCAATATTCTTCACTCCTGTCCTCCTTTCCTCCACTTCCCCACGACCACTCGTCTCCTACCTGGAAGTATGCAAAACTGCCTGAACTTGTTTACTACAAGTAGTTGCATGTACAGTATACAATGTACGTAACATTGCGGTTTGCGTCGAGACAATAATGAATTTGTAACCATCAATATGTAATTAATTTGTAATCAGTGACATTAGACAAAAGTTACAAAGGTTGGCTTCCAGGGCACGGAGGAGAGGAGGTGGTAGTGGAGGAAAGGAGGATGCATGTTTCGAGTATTGGGACGCACCCCGTGTCACCCCAGACAGCAAACACCCATGAGAAAGACATGCAAGGTGCACTCCCATAGCATGCAGTGTGATGTGATGTCAAAAGAGTGTAAAATTTCCTTAAATTATTTGATGAGCGAAAGATATGGTGAAAAAAGGTATTTATTTTTTGATGTTTTGTCACATTCAACGATGTGTTCTTTCATCAGAGAGGCTTCGTTTTGTTACTCGTCAGAATAGATATTTTACATATATTATATCACATTACCATTGTCCATTCATGCATGGAAATGTCAAGCTCTACACTGCAGACAAGTTTAACTTCAGTGTACAGTGGGACAGCATCATTAGACATAAACAGGTACACATGACAAAATAACACATTCACACGCCGTGCGATGTCAAAAAGCGCGTCTCCGTTACTGCGACGTCTTTGAAAGACGCGAAGGCAAAGCTTTGAAGGCGGAGGGAAAACAGTGCTTCCTTCTACATCAAGGAGAAAAAAAGAAAAAATCCTTGATCAATACTGAGGAGTGTAACTTGCGAGAATGGAGCTGATATAAAAAGACAAGAACTGGCAGGGTGATGTCCCGCTTGGCGGAATATTTTGCACGTTTCACTTCTCTGTTTTTCAGCGACGCACACTTCCGTGTGACGCCTCTCCGCGATTCTCTCACATGGGAGATGTCTTACTCCAGACTAATAATACAACAAATGGTTATGAAAGCAAGGGTTTTTTTTAATCTTTTTTGTTTTCTGCATTAAAATGTCGTTATGTTTGACCGCAGCTTATTCCCCGCAGATTTAAAAAGAAAAAGAAAAAAAAGGACAGGTTAATTAAATGTGGTTGGAAACAAAACGATAAAAGTGTAAAAATATCTGTGTGTTTTCCATGTAAACACAATTGTCAGTTAATGAGCTAGTAAACCTTTGCAGTAACTGTCTCAAACGCATGCAACAAGATATTTGTCGGCATATGTGGGCTGTACACAACACAAGTTGAATAGTCCTGGCAAATGTGGCTCAGAGCCATGAAGACAGTGACTACATTACCAGGGCCTACCCCACTACTCCCAGCCTGCCGGCCAGCCTCTGCAGGAACCACAGGCTTAGATAAGATCGCTCACAGGTGCCACCCGCTGAACCCATATGTACATCGGTCATTGTGTGCCACTGCTTCCCCTGGGGGGGTCCAAATCAAGGATGATTTGGTATGCTGGTGAGCCTCCTGTTCCAGCAGGCCTAATGCTGTTTTTGTTTCTATTGGGAGAGCGCCCAACCGCGCAACCCCCCTAAACACTGTCTATAGCATACAAGTGCAAAACAGGATTAGGGAACTCCTCTTCTATTCCTCCCCATGCGCTGAGGGAAGGAGTCTGCCCAGTGACAGCCACAATAGCGAGTAGCGAGCCACAATGGCGAGCAGTGAGCCACAGGCCTTTTTTTTCCTTTTTTTGGGCAAGGGGTGGGGGTAGGGAGGGGGGCAACAGTTGGGGCCATTGAGCCATGCCCTGGACCCTGCAGTCCTCTGGAGCTGAGAGATTGCCGGTCAACCATAGGAGCACGCCCTTGTAAACTGCAAAAAGAAGAGCCGGTCACACGCTCCCAATTCCCTCTCTCTATCCTTACTTCTCTATCCGGAAATAAAAATCCAGTGCACGCTCATTCACTCGCTCATTCCCCTTCAACCTTTTTCATCCCCATTTCCTGAATTTTCTTGGAATGTCATGTCACAATATTAGCCAGTCTCATTGCTGCAACTTCCTCTGTGGGAGGGCGTGGACTAGCATGCGAATAGACAGCTGCTGCTTCCTGTCACTCTGTAGCGTAGCAGCAGAGCTGCACAGTACTGAACCGTTTAGCCAGTTAGCTCAGCCAGATGTCAGGGGTCCCCATCAACTAAAGGACTTCTGCTATTGGATGATGCAGGGAGGAAAATCCTGCTGACTGAACCCCTCCCTCTCTGGGTGGACACTACAGCCAATCGGGCATCATTCTGCTCACAGAAATTCAAGCCTCAGCCCGCACTGGCAAAGTTCAGGTTTCCGTTCCAAACTCTAAGGCACGTCACTGCACACAGCACTAACTCTTTTAGTCAGATGTACCACCTGAGAATCCACCATTCAGTCTCCATTTCCTTTCCTCTCACTCATTCATCCAATATTTTTTCTCCTTCCCTCCTTCCTACTCCCCTCCCTGTGGCTTTTGACCCTGCACGGTGTTTGCTCTACCAGCCAATAGAGGGCAGCATAGTTCTATTGATCCAGGGCATGACATCAATAAGGCTGGTCGCCCATCAGTGAGCCCTGACACGGAGCATTAGAGAAAGAAACGGGATCAAACATGCTAGTAAGTGCTGCTGAACAGTGCCACTCGTACGTGGCCTTGATGGCTTTTACCTGTTACTGCTTCCTCTCTTAGGTATTCACTGAAACAGGTACTCTACCAATGACATCAACGCGTTCCTGTGCGTCTGCATTCAAGCTCACAAAGTCACCCCCCTACTTTCTCCTTTCCTTATAATTAATCAGGTAGTTATGTCAGACAAGTTCACAGTAAAAGGTAATGAATCCATACTCAATGACTTCAAATTATCCATCTATTTAGTATACTACATAGTACGAGCGGTCAGAAACAAGTCACAGGTTTCTTATGTTGTTTGTTGTTGGATTGTTTCGGTACAAATGTTTAACTTGTAAATGTTTAACTTGTAACTGCATATGTCTTATTAGACATTGGTCTTATAGAACTGTGTATATAATATGCTGTGTCATAATTATTCTTTAATTTTATAAAATGTACATTTTGCATTGCACTTTGTTCTTGTAAAATCGCTGGTATCTTGGACTGGGCCTTTCTTGAAAAAGGGCTGATAGGAATGTAAAAATATATGGTTGATAATCTGCGTTTAGCCATTTGTGGCTCTTCACTCTGTTCTGTTTTGTGTATGGTTGTACTGTAAGGTGATTGGCTCTGTGCTGAGTACGCCTCCACTGTGTTGAGGAGAGTGATTCTGTCCAACAGACAGGCTTATTCTGTTGTTGTGTTGCGAGACATGCTTTGTGTGGTGATGTGTGAGTCTCTGTCCTAAGCAGCTTACAGCATTGTTGTGTTGTGAGACTGTGCTGAGCAGGTTTAAATCATTGTTGTGTTGTGAGACTGTGCTGAGCAGGTTTATAGCGTTGTTGTGTTGTGAGACTGTGCTGAGCAGGTTTTTAGCGTTGTTGTGTTGTGAGACTGCTGAGCAGGTTTATAGCATTGTTGTGTTGTGAGACTGTGCTGAGCAGGTTTATAGCATTGTTGTGTTGTGAGACTGTGCTGAGCAGGTTTATAGCATTGTTGTGTTGTGAGACTGTGCTGAGCAGGCTTATAGCGTTGTTGTGTTGTGAGACTGTGCTGAGCAGGTTTATAGCGTTGTTGTGTTGTGAGACTGCTGAGCAGGTTTATAGCGTTGTTGTGTTGTGAGACTGTGCTGAGCAGGTTTATAGCATTGTTGTGTTGTGAGACTGTGTTGAGCAGGTTTATAGCATTGTTGTGTTGTGAGACTGTGTTGAGCAGGTTTATAGCGTTGTTGTGTTGTGAGACTGTGCTGAGCAGGTTTATAGCGTTGTTGTGTTGTGAGACTGTGCTGAGCAGGTTTATAGCGTTGTTGTGTTGTGAAACTGTGTTGAGCAGGTTTATAGCATTGTTGTGTTGTGAGACTGTGCTGAGCAGGTTTATAGCATTGTTGTGTTGTGAGACTGTGCTGAGCAGGTTTATAGCGTTGTTGTGTTGTGAGACTGTGTTGAGCAGGTTTATAGCATTGTTGTGTTGTGAGACTGTGTTGAGCAGGTTTATAGCGTTGTTGTGTTGTGAGACTGTGTTGAGCAGGTTTATAGCGTTGTTGTGTTGTGAGACTGTGTTGAGCAGGTTTATAGCATTGTTGTGTTGTGAGACTGTGTTGAGCAGGTTTATAGCATTGTTGTGTTGTGAGACTGTGCTGAGCAGGTTTATAGCATTGTTGTGTTGTGAGACTGTGCTGAGCAGGTCTAGAGTATTGTTGTGTTGTGAAACAGTGCTGGGCAGCTTAGAGCATTGTTGTGTAGTGGTGTGATACTCTGTGCTGTGAGGTGGGTGAGACAACGATGACAGCAGATGTGAGTCAGTGGCATCTCCAGCGATCGACTGGAGCTCAGCATGCAATGTGACTTTGCAGATGAAAGGGGAAGATGTTGCTGTGGTAGTAATTACCATAGATACAAACATGGCACAGAGAACTCTTTTCTTTTTCCTTTTTATGTCTTCGTCTTTGGGCTTCCTAGACACCTTGCTAGAAATCTTGTTTTTTTCTTCTTTTTGTGCTACTTTTTGGCAAATTGGTGGCACTTGTACAGCATGTAGTGAAATTACAATTCTTTAATTTTCCATTTTGAAAAGTTTAAGAAATGCAAAGAACCTGTTTGTTATTTTTTTGTAGGCTACAGCTAGTTCTCAGCCATTTGATAGTGAAGTTGAATGTGCAGACTTTTCAAGAGCTTACAATTACATGTATGTTGTAATAGTCATGTAATCATTAGTAATGCAAATATAACTCAAGCGAGCAGCCTTTAGACCATTCTCCAGAGGGCTCTCTCTCTCTCTCTCTCTCTCTCTCTCTCTCTCTCTTTCTTTCTCTCTCTCTCTTTCTCTCTCTCTCTCTCTCTCTCTCTCTCTCTCTCTCTCTCTCCCTAGATTTACGGTTCTGGAGATATTATTTAAAGACCTACTGACAGCTCCAAACAACGCTGTATATCTAACTCTTGATTATAGACATGTGTTGATTTCTTAATGTCGCATTATAAACTTGGTCTGCATGTCATGTCATTAATGAAATGAAACATTTTTTGTGGTGGAAAACTAATTGTGACAAAATACTGTCACCATGTCCTCTAGCAATGTTGCTTTGTTCTTTGTTTTTCTATAAGAAAATACATGTTTTTATTAATGGAATATTATTAGCACCAATAATATCGATACTAAAAATAATACTAATGCTATTACTGATAATAATCTTAATCCTCGTCATCATCAATGATAAACATAATACTAATGAAGGAAAATAATTGGAAGCTTTCTGTCATAAGAAAGGCTGTTTGGTTTGATTGGTCTGTCCCTGGAAAAAGACAAAGCCAGAGATATTAGCAGAGTAACGGGAGGCATGCAGACTCCACAGTCTGCAGGTTCTGCAGAGGAAATCATATTCCACTCGCATGCAATGGGCCATCGTGCAATTTTAATGACTCGTAAGTATCAAATTTTTTTCTGTTTGGTCCTCCCCCCCCCATGCAATTTAATGACTGCATGAATCAACAGCACTTGTTGGTTTGCAGTGACATTTTTATAATTCCAGTTCTTTGCCTGCTATTTAGTCATGCGTCATGGGCCTCTCTGTAACGAAAGTAAAAACAACAAGATTGGGCACAGTAATGAAAAACAATGATCTCTAGTGTTTCAGTGCGCTGACAGACTGTAAGCATCTGCGCCTCTGATTTGTAGCGAAGATAAACCTTGTCCTCTTTGTTTAAACAGCATTTTTCAGCTTTATCCGTGGTCGGTCCAAGTGTTTTTTTCCTGACCTCTGACACAGGTCCTTCTGTGCACTATACATCAGCATTCTGCCTCATTTAGAATGGTCGGCCCAAGCTCCAGGCCTATTCAAAATAATCAAACCTAACCAGATTCTCAGACAGAGCATGCAAAAAGAATGGCCCGGATTCAAACACATCTTTCCTTCATTTTGACTCACAATTAAATGGGAATGCTAATTTTCCTTCTTGGCAAACACAATTTGGCGAGTAACCACAAAAAATTAACTGTATTGAATATGTTTGTGGAGTAAAAAAAAAATTATATATATATATATATAAACTTGCATCTATTTGTAGGTTAAAGTTATGGATACGTTGGGCATTCTGAGGTAAAGTAATTTTGGCTTCTTAAGTTTCTTTCCCACTGTCTCATATTTTGCACTAAAATATTACTTTTGCCCCTAGTGTAATGTTTTTAAGTGATGACACCTCACTTAACTAGCACTGCCTCAGAAATATCTGGCTGTCTGGGTTCACAGCAGCCAAAAACATTTTTTCTGTAAAATAGAAAACTGCATTCTGTCTCTCAGTGTCACTGGATGTTTGTTCACCTTCTCTGAGGTTCACTGTATGGAGCTATCTACTGCACACATTGATGGGGCTAAAGACAGGACAATACAGGTTTGGAAATTAGCTCCATTTTATCTGACAGATCTGCATTATTCGGCCACATGCGAACCTATGATCCTTCCAGGGTGTGTGGGAGCGTCAGCAATTTGGGCGGGGGAGAAGGCAATACCTTCCTATCTTTCGTATTGACGTCTCAATTAAAATAGTTAATGACAATTATTAGCTCATTTAGAGATAGGAGACCAGTCACAACGTTGGTATAATATTGCTTTAGACTCCAAATAATGACATATTATGATCTTAAAACTGTAAGATTCACTCGGTAGTTATCAAACAGGCAAATGCTAGGATGCTAGTTAAACTATTGATAAAATATGAAAACACATTTTTATGACATTTCAGCATTTTAGCTAAGTTTGTGACATAACATTCAAAAGTTTATAAGTGCTTGTGCAACATTTCTTAAATCAAAATAAAATAAAAAAAAGAATATTAAAAAAAAAAAATGGGGCATCGGCTTCTTTAGCTTATTCTGCTGAATTTTACTTGCCGCTGCCCCATGGCACGTGGGTGCCTTTCATTACAAGGCAAAGAGACCAAATACATATTAGTGTTTCAGCACGGTAACCTTAGTACCGGGAGGGTACTTACGGGCGGCTGATGGTCTGTCTTTATGGGTATCCAGCCAGCCAGGCTGCCCTGCACCAAGCTGCTGAGTGAGCGTAAGTTGGTGTGATAAGTATTCCAGATGTGGGCATACCTAAGACACCCTGGGTGAATTTTTCTGCAGTCATGGACTCCACCTTTTCGCTTCAATGCACTTGCCTTGGTTGCAAAGCTGCAATGGCAGCGCCCTGTTCAGGCCAGTTCTGGACTTCATGCGCCAATGAACACGAGCCATAAGACATGAATGTGTAACGTCGTCCTCATTTCGTCCATATTTTTTTACGGTCTATGGTCAGTGCACAGCAACAAATAACCTGTATGTTATGAAATATAGACTAGCAGTCAATTTTGTCACACTACCAACCAATCAGAAACAACGGCGCTCTTGATGTTTAAAAAAACAGTTTTCAGATGAGCTTGTGTTTTTTTCTGTATTTCTGAAAAGCAGCTCATCATCACGGCCTCAAACCACCAAATTATATACGATAACAGTCTGTACGACTAGGATGTTAGAAAACTTGCGGCTCAGAACAGAAATGCTGAGGTCGTCGGCATGTCTGGTTACTGTATTGTACTTTGCAATCAAGTGTTTACAATTTGTTTACAGTAATTGGTATTACATCAAATGTCACTGCACGTGACCAAGTACAGTGTTTGTCACTGTTGCGAGTAGATGGTGTGAACCAGGCATTACACCTTAAAGCACAATTGAACTTTGGTAGAACTTTGGGTTGTGAAGTTACCTGGCCATGATATGAGTCAAAATGGTGGCGAAATATGTTTGTTAGTTGCTCTGTGCTCTCCTGGGGTGATAATCCAGTTTATTTGTCGCTTTCCATTCACTTCTATAGCGCAGCTAAAACGGTCTCAAAATTACACTTCTAGCACGTATATGAACGTGAATGAAGCGGATTTTGTCAATATAAACAATAACCAGTCCTCTTACATATTTATTTTAGAAAATTAAAGGGCCCTTTTCTGTTTTTTTCATATTTTATTTGGAACGTAGATCCGTTAGGTAATTCTTGCGCCGGAAACGGCATTGATGCGCCGATGCATCAGAAACCACTCATTGGTCCAAATTTCCACGGAAGCAAGCGTTCCTGGTAGTATATAACTATAGTAAACAAACTGAGCTGCCGACATTTTGCTAGTTTTTTCTGGTAGCTTGCTAAGAACATTGAAGAAAATTGTACTTTTATGAATAATTTTAATCACACAAAAAAAATATGTATAAGGACTGGTTATTGTTTGTATTGACAGAATCCACTTTGTTCGCGTTTGTATACGTGCTAGAAGTGTCATTTTGAGACCGTTTTAGCTGCATAGAAGTGAATGGAAAGCGACAAATACCCTAATCTGGATTATTACCTCAGGGGCACACAGAGCAACTAATGAACATATTTTGCCACCATTTGGACTAATATCATGACCAGGTAATTACACAACCCAAAGTTCTACCAAAGTTCAATTTCTCATTTTTGCGGGTTAGTTACGATCATTTCAGTCCTGACAAACGTCAGTAACTCCCAGCAGAAACTAAGAGACATCCAGTGAAACAATTCGTAATAAACCGCCAGCTCATTCAGTGTAACAGTAGCCTATACCCTACACTAAAAAAAATACCATAAAAACGGCAACATTGCCAGTCATTTCACTGTTTTCTTACAGTATAACCATTCCAAACACGCAAAATCTCACATTTAAATATGACTGTTTGCGGCTGGAGTAATTTACATAATGACTCTTAGTTTGAGGGCGGCTGTGGCTCAGGAGGTAGAGCGGGTCGTCCGCTGATCGCAGGGTTGGCGGTTCGATCCCCGGCTCCTCCTGTCCATGTGTCGATGTGTCCTTGGGGGCAAGACACTGAACCCCCAATTTCCCCCCCAGCGAGCGCTAGCTTGCCTTGCATGGTGGCTGCCGCCATTGGTGTGTGAATGTGTGTGTGAATGGGTGAGTGAGAGGCCATTGTAAAGCGCTTTGGATAAAAGCGCTATATAAGTGCAGTCCATTTACCATTTACCATAGTTGATCATCTGCAAAGTGTGAAATTGTGCAAACACTTTGGATGCGCCCTAAAATAACACCACTTATTTGGGATCTTAGTAAATCGACCCTCAGTGTTTAAAACAAATAGTTTTTTTGCTGAATTGTTATAGTACCCCAACACAAACCAAGTAGTTCCTGAACTACGACCGATACTCACCACACAGCTAAAATGAGCAGATGAATTAGCAGACTCTGTGATACCAACATAAATTTAACGTTACTGCGAATGGCGATCAGCGTAAAGCGTTTCACACATAAACGGACATGATGGCATAAACGCAGATGTCTCAATCTTTTCCCATGAAACATTCCAAAATATGAATATTGAATATTGTGAATATTGTCTGACAACTGAGTACCAAGTAAAAACGACAACTGAGTGATAAGTTTGTTTCCATGGTGGGCTGCGCAATCTCCATAAGAAATGAAAATATATTAAAACAAAGAACAAGAATGAAATGCGGAAGACGGAAGATGAACAAGGAAGTCGTGTCGGCCCAACACTTATTTTAAATACTTATTTTTCCTTTTTAAGTGCTTTTCAGGAGGGTCTTTATCATTATTTTTAATAGAATAATAATTCTATACTATAGAACCATATCTTTGTATTTTTGCTCGTTATAAGCGATTAGCATTTATTTAGCAACTAAAATTATTGAGTGGGTCTTTAAGGCGATACATCACAAACCAAATATCAAATGGCATTAAGTGCTAACTAAATACATTTATACTGTACATAGACCCAAACTCTGAAATTTGAATTGTCATCATTTGAACGGTTGTCATTTGAACGCAATGCAAATAAGCAGAAATACTACTTGGTCGATTAGGATTCGAGCCTGTTGGGAAAGCATCCTGCCGTACCATTGTAAAAATACCTGTTTAATAAGCCTGTGGGGTGCAGTGGGAAATCACTGAGATGTGAGCCCTGTCTGGATAGGACAATGCTATCAGAACGTGGGGCGCGGAAAAAGCAGGACAACATCATTCAGGGATCCTGCTGGGTGATGTTGGTTTTATGATGTAAAAACCTGATGCAATGAGGAGAAATGCTAATTAGCGAGCCGCTCCGAGACAAGCCTCGTCAAACAAAAGATTATTCCCTTCAACAGAAGTTTAGTTTTTCAAGAACTTTACTGATGTAAAAGCCTGCCGTTCGCTTGCTCCAACTTACTCGTCGGCATCCTTTTTTAACCAATTGTCTCCCTATTTTTAAATATTATCTTGATATTTTTCTGCACAACAAATGTATGTGTCCAACTGCACAACCTATACATCCCACAACCATTAATGGGGTACTGCAGCTGAAATGAGCAAGCAACTCCTTATACATGTGACATGTCAGGCGTGCCTGTGTGTGCGTGTATGTGCGCGCATGCGTGCTGAGGGAGAAAGACATACTGAATAAAAACCCATAAAAAGCGGCATCAATCAATTTAGAATTTATTGTTCAGGCATTCTGGAGACGCTTTCAGCCAAAGCGACTTATAGAATGTGCGTTTAAACCGGTAAACAAACACCAGTAAAGCAGGAGATGAGCACAGTTACAGCCAAATCAGTGCTGCCGTTCAGGCGCGTGCTACAATTCCATCAATCTTTCCCATTTTAAGGCCTCGCAGTGACTTTACGAGGGCCGGCTCGGCTGAAGGCAGAGTCACGACGGGCAGAAATCTCCCAGCAGCCCCGGCCTTGCACTCGCAGCCCACCTCAGCCCAACCGTCTCTCAGTTGCCGGGGGTCAGGCCCAAAGGGAGAACAGGAAGGCAACCTTGTCTTAAAAATAGCCCTTCGCAGCTGCTGCTTGGCCTCATTCAGCGGCTCTTCCATCAGCAAGGGAATTGGGTGGGGGTGGCACCAGGCCCCCTTCTTCTTCTTCTTCAAACGAGCACTGGATCCGGGCCAGGCTGACCCCTAACATGACCAAAACACATTGAAGGTTAAAGCAGGCATAGGTTGGCGCAATCATCTTACATTACCAATGCACAGGGGTACCAGCTACTAAATTACTCAGTTGGCACAGAGGAAAACCTTCGTACCCAGCCAGGGCCGTTCATGGCGGTAATTTATCAACACCGCCTCTTTGGCAACACTCCCCTTTCGCCTATTTCAGAGAACAAGTCATTACAAGTGTTTTATTTTTTTCCCCTCTAGCATCTTGTTTTATTTATTTATTTTTTAATTCTAGATTTTAGATTTAATTCTCGATTTTTTTTATAGGCATTATTCTGGGGGAAGTGTTTTAAAAATGTTCTTGTCATTATATGTTGAAATCCCTCATGTTTCAGCGATTTCACAAGCATGGATGCATGGTTTGACTTTGCCCCGGAACCCTCTGACTAAACCACAAGTCTTACTTTTTACTCAGCCGGGAGTGATGATCAGTCATGTGATCCCAGCCAGGAGCCCGATTGGAAGAGCGGAGGAAATCAGGACGAATGGGCCTAGGCGTAGATTTAGAGCAGGATCTAATGCAGATGGCACGCTAAGAAAGGGTGGGGAGGAAGGGATGGTGTAGAACCAGCAATGAAGACACACATTCTGAGCCAGAGGGTCATGTGCTGTGCCAGTTAGCCATACCAACATACAGTACACACGCATACTTACATGTGCTAACATTCATGTGTGCACACAGACGCAGACACACACTCAAAGTTATACACAAACACTCTCTCTCTTTCTCTCTTTCTCTCTCTCCCTCCTGGGACCTCAACCCTGAAGCATGTAGATACAGTTGGACTGTATCAGTTTTGGGAGTTAAAGAAGGGGGAATTTTTGGGATGAATTAAAGTGCTCCCTCATTACAGGACTCATTATGAGTCTGAGCCTCAGGGTCTGACATGGAAACCCAGATAAGATCACATCTATTACAAGCAGTCACTAATTTAGAGCAACCTGTAACTCATTACTGTGCTGAGTACAATTCCAGGGGTTCCCCAACACTGAAGAGCATTGTAGTGTAGGGGTCCACAGGGGTACAGTCTCCCCACCCCCATAGACAGATTAGGAGACAACGGGCCCCTGGGTACGGACGCCTAAAGGCCCCCGGGCGGCGGCCGCGACCAACGCATACATTTGCAATAACTCGCTTTCAGACACCAAAAGTATTCACCAAGGTTACGGTTACACTAGTCACTTCATGCGACTTCTGGAATCGGAATTCCAGCGATCATAAAATCTGAACTGGCGATCTGGTCACCAGATCCCCCGCAATATTTAAATATTAACATGAAACACTTTCTGGAAAATGGCATCCAGTGTTCGTGAGGTAACGTTGTGCTTCTTTTCAGTTTGTTCAGATAGTGTAGCCTAGTCGAGGTAGGGCCCGCACAAGGGGCCTTATTCATGCAGCGTTCCAAAATATATGCATATATTTATGTCCGAAGGGAGTTGCTACGAAAAATTTACGCCGGATTCATCAAACCGTGTGGAAAAAGTAGATTTTTTCATATTCACGTACGATGCAAGTCCACGTTATTTAGTGATTAGCATAAATCTACACTCATCAATTGCCTTATATGGAGGCTGTCACTTCCATTTAAAGGTCCATACCGAGCCAGAATGGCCCAGAAAAAGCAAAGGAATAAATTATTCTGACACTGAAATCGAAGTTTTATTAGTAGATGTTCAATCAAAGAAAAAATTGTTTAATAGTGTGGCGATCCGGGGCGATTACAAGTGATGTAAATTATTGTGTATAATTTATTGTGTATGTGTACTTGTGCTGTGCAGACCCAGTGCACGAATGATGATTGATGTAATCACATGATCAGAGCGTGTTCAGAAGCTCTGACGTGTACAGTAACAATGGCGGTTAATATTTGAATACAACCTCCCGCCAGAACGGCGACTGTTGTGATAAACAACAGTCGTATACAGTTCAGCTAAATGTGGTAGCATGCGCTCAACCAGGTCCGCTCTATAGAATGTTCGAGCGAGGCCAACGGTTGTTTTTGAGTATGACTGAGGGGATTACGTGTGATTGGTTAAGGTGAGCTGCAAGGCACCTATTAGAGGTCGCCTTTGTTAGCATGCTCATTTGCATATCAGGGGCTATAAAGCTGGCTACAGTCCAGCGCGCGTAGTCTGTTCTGTCTGTACGCTGAGGAAGGAAGAAATAAGAGATTGTGCTCTTCAATAAATTATTACCCTGAAGCAAACCTGACTCCGACTCCATGGCTCGCCACAATGGTGTCAGAAGCGGGACGATCTGGGAACAGATCCGCGAATTGGAACGTCAGGTGACCAAGCAGATGGACGTTATCGCAGGAGCGTCTGCGAAGCGGACCAAGAGTAGACCCGGCGGGTTCCCCGAAGGAGCCAGCGCCGCAAGACCGGAGCGAGAGAGGCCGATTACAGACCAGGCGGAGGTGCCCGCGCTGGTGGCTGACCCCGCGGCCGGAAGCGGAGCGCAAGTAGGTCGGCTGGAAGCCAACGAGGACGCCCCTGCTTCCAGGCCGAGCCAGACGGCGGTGCCGGTGCAGCGACCGACCACACCGTCAAAGGCGGCGATCAAGCTACCCCGTTACACGGGAAAGGGTGAGCTAGAGTCGTACCAAAGCCAGGTACGATTCGCAGCTAGCTACAATGGCTGGGGCGAGAGCCAGACAGCCACCCACTTAGCGTTAGCCCTGGAGGGCGAGGCCTGCCAGGTGCTTCTAGACCTGGACAGCGCCGAACCACTGACGCTACCGGCACTGATGACAGCGCTGGAACGCCGGTTCGGACAGCGGCAATTCCTGGAGGTGAGCCGGGAGAAGCTCGCCACGCGACGACGGACCGGAGCAGAGAGCCTCAGCGTCCTCGCCGCCGACATCAGGCTGTTAGCTCGCCGCGGCTACCCTCAACTCGACAACGCAGGCCAGCAGGAGCTAGCCTGCCAGACCTTCACGCAGGCCCTCACTCCGGAGCGCCTACAACAACAGGTTCGCATCGCCAAACCGGAGTCCCTGGACGCAGCGCTTCGCGAGGCCGAGCGACTGGAGCTCATCCTGGGCACCACACCCAACGGGACCCCGGCTAACAAGCCCCGGGTCCGAGCTGCCGACTGCGAGGACGGCGAGGAGGTGAGATGGGTCCAGCGGAACCAAACTCGACCGCGGCAGCGACCGGAACGGGAGCGACGCTGCTTCCGGTGCGACGAACCGGGGCATTTCGCCCGCGATTGTACCGCCCCTGCGCCAAAAGCGAGAGCTCCACAGCCGACGGGAAACGACGACGGGACGGCCCAATGAGGAGACCACCGTCCCATGCCACACTCCTCCTCAACCAGGCCCGACCCCAAACCAGCACTCACGCGCCCAGCCTGCCTATCCTAGCAAAAATTCCAAGAGCAAAAGTTCCGTTTGATGCTCTTTTAAGAGCAGAGGAACAGGCCCACGAGGCCGAGCCTCGTATTGGCAGGCTGGGGACGAAGACCGGGCTGTACTTGCCTTGCAGTTTGGACGGACAAGCCTGCTGGGCGCTGGTCGACACCGGAGCCACTATTTCCCTGGTAAGGCCGGGGGTACTTCGGGGTACTAGCGGGCTGCTTTCGGGTGCATGGACCCCTACCTCTACCCAGCTAACCTCCGTCACTGGGCAGAAGATGGGCATGCGTGGTAGTAAACAATTACAAGTGTGTGCAGGAGCCCAGCGAGTGAAACACGAGTTTTGGTTAGCAGATATAAAAGATGCATGTATTATCGGTTTGGATTTGTTAGCGTTGTGGGGAACTAGCATAAATGTGATAGCCGAAACGATAACTATTGGTACCGAAACGCTGGGCCTCCGATCAAAATGTGAATTACAAGCAGCCCGCCGAACTAAATGCCCTGGGGTGCCCCCCAAACACTGTCGCCCCAGTTCTGTGCTTGCCATGACCACCGCTGATTCGCCGCTTGTTACCGTGGTACCACCTCAGGTTACAGTACCACCGCAGACGGGCGGGCTAGCCTCAGCTACCCAGCCCTCTGCGGGGGTGCTGCAAGCCGTCCTAGCATTATGGACGCGCAGCAGCAAAGGGCTCACACCGCAGCAGAGCCAGCAGCTTAAAGCCCTGCTTGTCCGTTACACTCACCTATTCGCTGTGCGGGACGAAGAATGCACACAGACCGAACTGGTTCAACACCAGATTGATACTGGTTCGGCTGTGCCCATTCGGTTACGTCCGCACAGGCTGTCTCTAGCCAAGCGAGAGGTGGCGGAGGACAAGATAAGGGAGATGGCAGCTGCGGGCATTATCGAGCCTTCTGAAAGCCCATGGGCGGCCCCTGCTGTCCTGGTTAAGAAAAAGGACGGGGAGTGGCGTTTTTGTGTAGATTATAGGCGTCTTAATCAGATCACAAAGAAAGACGCCTATCCACTTCCCCGTATTGACGAGGCCTTAGACCATATCGCGGGGTCCAGTTGGTTTAGCTCGCTGGACCTCCGCAGTGGCTATTGGCAGGTAAGGCTGTCCCCGGAAGCGAGGGCAAAATCAGCTTTTACCATAGGGCAAGGGTTGTGGCAGTTCCGGGTCATGCCGTTCGGGCTCTGTAACGCCCCTGCCACTTTTGAGCGACTGATGGAGCGGGTGCTGTCGTCCGTCCCGCGGAGTTCCTGTGTCGTGTACTTGGACGACCTCTTAGTACACGCCAGCGACTTCGAGCAAGCCCTCGCTCATCTAAACGACGTGCTTACTGAGATTGGCCGGGCTGGGTTACGGCTCAATCCCAAAAAGTGTCAGCTGCTCCGGAGGGAGACAGCTTTCTTGGGGCACGTCGTTAGTGAGCAGGGTGTAGCCACTGACCCAGCTAAGGTGGCTTCTGTGCGGGAATGGCCGACGCCTAGCAATGTGGGTGAGCTGCGGAGCTTCTTGGGGCTAGTGTCGTACTATAGACGCTTTGTCTTGAGCTTCGCCACCCTGGCTAGTCCGCTTCATCGCTTGACCAATAAAGGTCAACAGTTCGAGTGGACAGGGGACTGCCAGAATGCTTTTGACCAGTTGAGAGACGCCCTAACGGCGGCTCCCATTCTAGCATACCCGGATGTCGCGCGACCATTCATCGTCGACACGGATGCTAGCAATGTCGGAGTCGGGGCCGTACTCTCCCAGGTGGGACCAGACGGGGAACGAGCGGTAGCCTACTACAGTAGCGCGCTGAGCAAGGCAGAGCGAAACTACTGCGTTACTCGGCGCGAGCTGTTAGCGGTGGTCAAAGCGGTTCGCCATTTTCGCCCTTACCTGCAAGGCAGCCATTTCCTCATTAGGACAGATCACGCGTCACTAACCTGGCTTTTAAATTTTAAAGATCCGGAAGGCCAGGTAGCCCGCTGGCTCGAGCTGTTGCAAGAGTACGATTTCCAGATTCAGCACAGGCCCGGAAAGCTGCATGGTAATGCAGATGCGCTTTCCCGGAGGCCCTGTGCAGAGCTGGACTGTAGGCCTTGCACTAAAGCCGAGCAGCGAGAGCAGGTGACGGAGATAGCATGCCAGGTTCAGGCTGTAGAGGGGGAGTTTGAATGGTTGCCTCTTAGCCAGCAGGACCTGCGCTTAGCGCAAGAGGGCGACGGCGAGCTGCAGCAGGTGCAGAGCTGGGTCACGGCAGGGGCACGGCCTGCATGGGGGGAAGTGTCGGCCAGTAGCCCAGCTGTAAAGGCTTACGTGAGTCAGTGGGGGAGCCTGACGTCGCAGGATGGGCTGCTCTATAGGCGGTGGCAGGCCCCCGGCTCCGACCAGGACCTCCTCCAGCTGCTGGTGCCCCGTGCGCTCCGCCCTCAGGTACTGGGACTGGTACATGGCTCTGTGGGGGCGGGGCACTTTGGCATCAGCAAGACTTTGCACCGACTGCGGAGGAGGTTCTACTGGCCTGCCTGCCGCCGGGACGTGGAGCTGCACGTCCACTGTTGCGACGCCTGCACGGCCAAGAAGGGGCCGACGCAGCGGTCGCAAGCCCCCCTCCAGCGGTACGTCGTGGGAGCTCCGATGGAACGGGTCGGGGTAGACATCTTAGGGCCTTTCCCCGTCACCGAGTCCGGCAACCGCTACGTGCTTGTGGCCATGGACTACTTTACTAAGTGGCCCGAGGCGTACGCGGTGCCGGACCAATCGGCGGACACGACGGCGGAAAGGCTCGTAACTGAGATGTTCGCCCGGTTCGGAGCCCCCGAGGAGCTACACAGCGACCAGGGGCGAAATTTTGAGTCGCGGGTGCTGGCGGCTGTGTGTAAGCGGCTGGGAGTGGCCAAAACCCGCACTACGGCGTTGCACCCCCAGAGCGACGGGCTTGTGGAACGCTTTAATAAAACACTGGCCACCCAGTTAGCAATTCTAGCCAGCCAGCACCAGCGGGACTGGGACCGCCATTTGCCCCTGGTCCTGTGGGCATACCGCTCCGCCGTGCAGGAGAGCAGTCAGTGCTCCCCCGCTGCGCTCATGTTCGGGCGCGAGCTGAGGACGCCCGTCGACTTGGTGTTCGGAGCCCCGCCCGGACCAACGGAGCACCACCAGTCAGAGGCCGGGTACGCACGGGCCTTAATTGAGCGCCTGGAGACCGCCCACAGCTTTACCCGCCAGGCCCAATCCGCCGCAAGTGTTAAGCAGAAGCGAGCGTATGATGTGCGCTGTCGGGGGCAGCCCTTCACCAGCGGAGACAAGGTATGGATCTACTGTCCGATCCGTAAGAAGGGTCTGTCCCCGAAATTGCAGTCGCATTGGCGGGGCCCTGGTGAAGTGGTGGGCCGGCTTAGCGAGGTGGTCTATCGAGTGCGCATGCCCGGCCGAAGGAAACTGGTGGTGCTTCACCGGGACCGTCTAGCTCCTTACCGGCCGCTGTTGGATGGTGTTGAGGAGGGGATGGGCGTCGGCGAGGATCAGCCCGCCTTACGTGCGCCCACCCCTCCTCCACCAGAAAACCCAGCGGCAGCTAAGGGCCCCAATCGTCTCGCCCACGGAGAACTCCTGCCCGTTTCCGGGACGGTGTTGAGGAGGGGATGGGCGTCGGCGAGGATCAACCCGCTTTACGTGCGCCCACCCCTCCTCCACCAGAAAACCCAGCGGCAGCTGAGGGCCCCAATCGCCCTTCTCGCCAGCGGAGAACTCCTGCCCGTTTCCGGGACTTTGTGCGTGAGTGCGGACAGTTTAAGGGGTCGCAGGGGACTGCTGACCCCTTAGGTGGGGGCAGTGTGGCGATCCGGGGCGATTACAAGTGATGTAAATTATTGTGTATAATTTATTGTGTATGTGTACTTGTGCTGTGCAGACCCAGTGCACGAATGATGATTGATGTAATCACATGATCAGAGCGTGTTCAGAAGCTCTGACGTGTACAGTAACAATGGCGGTTAATATTTGAATACAACCTCCCGCCAGAACGGCGACTGTTGTGATAAACAACAGTCGTATACAGTTCAGCTAAATGTGGTAGCATGCGCTCAACCAGGTCCGCTCTATAGAATGTTCGAGCGAGGCCAACGGTTGTTTTTGAGTATGACTGAGGGGATTACGTGTGATTGGTTAAGGTGAGCTGCAAGGCACCTATTAGAGGTCGCCTTTGTTAGCATGCTCATTTGCATATCAGGGGCTATAAAGCTGGCTACAGTCCAGCGCGCGTAGTCTGTTCTGTCTGTACGCTGAGGAAGGAAGAAATAAGAGATTGTGCTCTTCAATAAATTATTACCCTGAAGCAAACCTGACTCCGACTCCATGGCTCGCCACAATATTGTCAGTACCGGTGTCATGAACTGGTAAAGTAAAGGCCTAACAGGAGATGACATGTACCATCAATACGAGCGCATTGCTTTATCGCAGCCTGGAAATAAATTAAACATTATTCACTATTGGGGTTCTGTGCATGTGAGTTGTGGTTTGAAATCGGGTAATCACATGGGCTACCTTATTTTAGAATCTCTCTGGTGCGTTCTAATTGCGGTCACATTTATGCGCGTGTCCCACACATCTCAGGTTTTACCGGGATATAGCCTGCTGGCTACATTCTAACCGGTTAAAAACTTTAACTTTTAAATAAAGTTTACCCGGTTTTCCCCCTGAATGTGGGATGGCGTTTCACCAACTTTTCAACAAAAACGTGCACTGGGGTGAGCAGTCTATGGCACCGATAACATTGGAAAGGTTGGCAATTTGATAAAAACCCCACTTTACCTCCACCTGGCTTTGCATCTTGTAGGGGAATTGGATGTATGCTGGCATTAGCTGGATTAAGCTGTTGACCACGATTTCAACCCTGGCTACAGACATGTAAGCCACTTTAAAGCAAATTTTGTTCATTGGTTAAATGTGTGTTTTAATTAGCATAGCCTATGTAAGGTCATGTAGAATAAAACATTTTTGCAATTTAGAAAAAATAGTAGGCTACTGGGAATTTAAATAAATTCATATTCTAGCTAATTATTACTCAGAAGCTACATTTACCAGCATTCTGAATTTACGAACGAGGTTAGGGTTAGGGTTAGGGTGTCTGCTCCGGAGCAGGTGTAAATTTTGTTCGGAGGTACTAACAAATCTCAGATATGAAAATGTTGATGAATGCCAAAATACGGGCAAAATTGCAAATACAAACGATTTACGTACAAATTCGTTCTGCTCACATTTCATGAATGAGGCCCAATGTGTGAGGCAGCAACCTCCTATTAATTTGAGTAGCCTACTGCGCTTCCGCCTGGCAATATCAATTAGAAGTCGCATTTAAAATGTCTAGCTAGTGATTTTTTAACTTCCCAGTTTTTTTTTTGCCTCTGTCCCAACATTTTTGGAACGTTAGGACCAAAAATCACTAAAGTTGAGGTAAAACAATAAATATATTTTCTTTGTACTGTTTTTAATGAAATACACTAAATCACTGCTTTCTGCTTTTATTTGCATTTTACATACTGTCCCAACTTTTTCGGAATTGGGGTTTGTACAAACAAGGCAAAAGTTACAAAGTTCTCTAAAATACGAATAAATATCTAAACCAAAGAGGCCAACACAGCACATAGAACATTTCATTAAGGTAGCTGGCTAGCTAGCCAGCTGTTATTTAAAGCAAGTTAGCTTGTTGACTGCAGACCAATTTTTGCTGTGGTAGGTAGTTTTAAAATGAAAAACGATGTGAAGAAACAAAAGAAAGCAACATGACTTGTATGACTTTCATAAATTATGGGTCTAATCAGATCAGAACAACATCACTTGCCATATGGCATCTGGACTGAACTAACCTATAGCTGAAATCTGACAAAAAAACACAAACACCTTTTTTTAACAAGGCTATGCACAGTAAGCTAGTAGGTCTACACAAAACTATAACCTGCTAGCAAGATGTTAGCTCACTTCAGATGCCATGATGTTTCTTTGATAACAATCTATATCCGCTTGTTTTGATACACAAATTCAGTTAAGCTAGAATCCCGAGAAATTAACGAGAATGTCAAAACTTGGAAACTACTGCTGTGTCATTGGTTTTTCCCTTAGAGTCAACCAATCCAATATCAACATTAGCATTCGATTACAAAAAAACAACATAAATGGAACCCTGGGGGAATTTTACAAAGCAGCGGTGTAATGTTAGTACGAAGCGAGATTAAGGGGTTCGCGAGCTAATTTAAATTTCAACCCTGGATTTTCTGTATCGTGAAGCCGACTCACTTTCAAATACATTTACATGTCTCATTTTGTATAAAACAAATCTGTCATGAATCTAGCTATCGATATACTTTTTTAAGCTCTGCCTTAATGTTTGCTTAAAGTATCGGAGCCAGGTTAAAAGTTTAAACGGTCCAGTGATTCATTTGATGGTCTTTTAATTCGTTTTACAAAAGGGTTTAATTTATTTCCAGCAGTCCAACAACTGATCCAGTCCAACGTTTAACCCCCCACAATGTATCGTACACCACCAGGTTTGCAGAGGTGGAAAGTCCAGGGCTCAGAAAGTAAAAGTCCATCGACAACGGCAGAAGAAAACAAGACACAATGAATATGAATGAATACTGTTTCTGTCCTAAAACAAGAATAGCCTACTTTATAACACTTCTTAGATTCTTTTCATCCATTAAAATTTATGAGTGCCCTGAGAGCATTTTGGGAGTCTAGTTTCAAATTACGCATTCTCTTATGCTATGGCTCCCCCTAGTGTTCGTTAAGTGTACCCAACCTGTACGAGGCCCATCCGGCTTGCTTTGATTTATAGGAGGGCTACACCCCCTCATTTACATACAGCTTGAAAATGAAAAACGAAAATGAAAAGCGAAAATGGAAAACGAAAATGAAAACGGTAAATAAAAACGGTAAATAAAAACGGTAAATTTTAATGAAAACTAAAAAACTAAAATGTAAATAGAAAACTAAGTTTTCCATTTTCCATTTTAATTTTTCATTAAAATTGTAATTTTGGGCTGAATAATTCTTCATAGTAACCGACCATCTATAGTAAAATGACAGTGAAAAGATTTGTAAACCTATGGGTTCTCAACTCGACAGCTTTAGAATATATAATGTCATCATTGAGGCAAAAGAAGGCTATTTATGTTATTAATTAATATTAGAGTGCACGTAAGTCTAATATAAAATTTCGGATGAAGCTTGAACTTCACTGAAATTTATTGCCTGTGATCTGTCTGCTGTGAGAACAGCCTCATGGAACTGATGTTTGACAGTGCTTCATTTTATGATTCATTGTATAATCAAATGAAATTTAAACAAGCAGGCAAATTTTTCGTTTTCTAAGATGAGCTGGAAGCCATATTCTGGTAGCTTATGTTCAGCTGTTGCAGATACTTTTAATTAAATTAAACCCCATATATTTTCTAAAATAACAGCACTGGTGGAAAAAAAGCTACTGAAAAATATTTTCCTGTTTTCATATTTCTGGGAAACGGGAAGTAGTCTGGTTTTACCGGGAATCTGTGCTGGTGTTAAACTTTATTTTTATTATTGTGTATATCAAAACACGTCATAATGGTTAGCCCGAAGAATATCCATATATTCCTTGCTTGCACAATTTAATCTTGTGCACAAGCATGTTCCCCCAACTGTAAATTGCTCTTTTTGCAGTCTTATTAAATGGGAGATGACACTCTGATTGGTTTATTGCATGTTAGGCCCAAGACACACCGATAATTAATGAAGAGCCCATGAAGTTCAGCCCATTTGAACCATGCACTTTACGTTGTGCTCAAAATACCCACCCCACCTCCTTCTCTCTCTCCATCACCGGACATCTGTTTGAGATGTAATTCCACTGTGTCACGTTTCGCCATGAGCTCTCTTCATACCAGAAACTGTACCAGTCCTTGAAAGTAAACTTCTAATCCCCCCACCCCCTCTCGGCATGCCAGTGGACAGTGCTTTTAATTTTGAAAAAAAAACAATCACTACAAAAGGACATATGGGCATAGACGTAACGTATGGGAGGATTGTACTACAGTATGTGCTCCTCACCATATGAGTCACTGAGCTCCAGTCATCATTATCTGAGCATCAAAACCCTTGGATTCCCGCCCCCATCAAGGATTAACAGAGATAAGGTGGGCTTGAGCCTCTTCCATTTTGAGCTGTCACTCACAAAATGCCCTCCTGGATGGTGTTTTTTTCATCATCATTGAAAAGAGAGCACAAAAACGAGGGCACCCACGTAAAAAATGCCCATCCCCCACCAAAATGGTTCTGCCTCACTCATCATCAAAAAGTGAGAAGAACTCTTTTTGAGACGAGCTGTGTGCAGCAGCATCAGGGTCACGTTTCTCAGCAGTGAGTTCCGATGTCCTGTGTGTCTTTTTTTCCTTTCCCAGACTCCATGTCACTCAATAAAAATGGGTGAATAGACAGATTCATGTTGATGGCAGTAGCGGTGGAGGGGGAGGGACATCCTGTTACTTTCCCCTTGAAAGTTCTCTGGCATACCCAACAACAAGCTGCCAACTGCTGATGTTATACCCAACAACAAGCTGGCAACTGCTTATGTTATACCCAACAACAAGCTGCCAACTGCTGATGTTATACCCAACAACAAGCTGGCAACTGCTTATGTTATACCCAACAACAAGCTGCCTTATGTTATACCCAACAACAAGCTGCCAATTGCTGATGTTATACCTAACAACAAGCTGCCAACTGCTTATGTTATACCCAACAACAAGCTGCCAACTGCTTATGTTATACCCAACAACAAGCTGCCAACTGCTTGTTATACCCAACAACAAGCTGCCTTATGTTATACCCAACAACAAGTTGCCTTATGTTATACCCAACAACAAGCTGCCTTATGTTATACCCAACAACAAGCTGCCAACTGCTTATGTTATACCCAACAACAAGCTGCCTTATGTTATACCCAACAACAAGTTGCCTTATGTTATACCCAACAACAAGCTGCCTTATGTTATACCCAACAACAAGCTGCCAACTGCTGATGTTATACCCAACAACAAGCTGGCAACTGCTTATGTTATACCCAACAACAAGCTGCCTTATGTTATACCCAACAACAAGCTGCCAATTGCTGATGTTATACCCAACAACAAGCTGCCAACTGCTTATGTTATACCCAACAACAAGCTGCCAACTGCTTATGTTATACCCAACAACAAGCTGCCAACTGCTTGTTATACCCAACAACAAGCTGCCTTATGTTATACCCAACAACAAGTTGCCTTATGTTATACCCAACAACAAGCTGCCTTATGTTATACCCAACAACAAGCTGCCAACTGCTTATGTTATACCCAACAACAAGCTGCCTTATGTTATACCCAACAACAAGCTGCCTTATGTTATACCCAACAACAAGCTGCCAACTGCTTATGTTATACCCAACAACAAGCTTCCAACTGCTTATGTTATACCCAACAACAAGCTGCCTTATGTTATACCCAACAACAAGCTGCCTTATGTTATACCCAACAACAAGCTGCCTTATGTTATACCCAACAACTAGCTGCCAACTGCTTATGTACAGTCACTTGTAGCCGTTCTAGCCATAATGATAGGAAACCAGGCCTGTCCAGTGATTTGATACATTACCAATCATGTTTTTTTATTGATAAGCCACACTTAGTTCATAATACCTTTCTACTACTGCTTGTGCGGCACACTGTTTCTCTTACTACAAAGACAGATATGTAGTCAGAAAACCTACATCAGATGTTATTTCATGCAAGATGCTGGTTCTCTGCAAGTGATTAATCCCTAACTATTTATTTATTTATTTATTTCAAAGGCTGCTAACAACAGCAGAACTCTGTGGCAGGGAGAGTAATCGTTGCTGGGAGGATTGCAGCTCTCTTTATGCTGAAGCTGAGGTCGAGTGTGAGTTAGCATGGGAATTTGCTCTGCTCTGACATTGAACAGTGATTCTGAATGCCTGTGCATCTCTCCAAGGGCAGCAGTGTAGGCTCAGTAAATGTATGTTATCACATTTTATTTCCAAGAAGGCAAAAAAATGTTCTAACTTTTGAATTTTGCCTGGACAATTTAGAAACATTTTTTCTCTTGCATCCAAGTGACATACAATTTCTTATGTTTATGCACTGATGGGAAACAGCTGGCAGACTGATTCAGAATGGTAAACATTTCAATAATCAGCATGCTTGCCACTTTGCCAACTGAATAAAACTGAAAATAAATGCTTCAACCGTGTTCAGCTATGGAGAGTGAATGACAAAAACCAGCAAACGGTGATCATGTGATCAGATAAAGCGGAATTGGGGTGGTGCAGTGCAAGCGTCCCAGAGAGCTACAGATTTTACTGGTTTTTGTCTTCATCTTCAACCCAGCAACCAATTGAGCCCCTAGATACCACGTGAGCTAAGTGTAATCAACTGTAATCAACTGCATTAACGGATCAGTCAAGTGCTCAGTAACAATTAAAGCAGCAGACGGCTCTCCGCGGCTCTCCAGGATCAGGGTTAGGGGCCCTGGGTGTAGTGGTAACGGAACGTGATTTGTTGCCCGGCCATTGCCGGTTTCATTCCCAGGCAAATTTGCTGCTGTTGTTGGCATATCAAAGGTACTTAACCTGAGTTACTTCTGTAAAATATCCAGCTCTGTAAATGGATGATATATAAGCAATTTCAGATGCCCTGGGAAAAAAGGCACCTGCACAGCAAACAGGAAAATGATTGAATAAATAACGGGGTCCCTCCGCGTAAAGTGTTCCGCAAAATCATTCCCGCCCCGAACATTCCGCACTTATTCTCAACAGTCGGCACTTTGCAATAAACGTCAAAGCGCACTTAATTTCCTCGCAAAAATTGCAGAAAATTCGGCCCCTTGGGTTTTCATAAAAGCCCGCAGTGTGAAGACGTTAGGGCTCAATTTCAGTCTTTCTACAATTCCATTGTTCTTGTCATCCCATTGGCTGGCAGTGCTCACAGTGGAAAGCGATAACAAAAGACCCGAGTTACACAAATGGTGGACATTGTAACATTATACAACATTTAAGACAAAGGATAGCTATCAATAATGATCCTTATTATTCATATCACTTAATGTGAAAATGGGAAACAGTCAGAAACTCTTACTATAAGGGGTGTGGCACAAGCAGCGTCTCTCTCCAGCAATGAGGTGCTGGTTGCTGCAAGATAATAATTCTACGTAAAAACAACTGGGAGATGACCTACAATATTCACACTGCACGCTCAAAAAGAACTGACCTTTAATCACGAAATAATTTATTATTATTATTTACTGTTTTACAGTTTCATACTTGGCAAAATAAGAAGTTAAAAATATTTTGTACCTAAAAATTCTGAAGCTTTATTTGAGTGTGCAGTTTGAATATTGGAGGTAGTTGTAAAAACTTATTTTCCCAGCTTTTATATTATTCTATTAATATTATTGTTGAATGACAGTGGCTTTAATAGCACCGTTGCAACATTTATGCCAACACCACTGAACATCATACAGTCAGACTAGTCCCCCTGTCCTCTTCTGAACCCTGTCAAGATCTTCCAGTTTGCCTGGGAGACCCTAGCGATGTAGACGTGGACCCCAGATAGGGGTGCACTCATTCCTGGATACACACACACTGCCTCCTTTGAAGGTCGTACAATTAGTGTGTCCGGCTGTGGTGGGGGAGGGAGAAGATAATTGAAACATTGCATTTCAGTGTGACAGTTGCAGCACAGCAGATGTCGCGCGTTACCGAATTACCGCCGTGTCAGACATTCCGCTCACCTGTCAGCCGCATACTTAGCGGTGTCCGGCCGTCATCGCCGCTTGTCGTCTTGAGTGAGCCTTAAAGGGGGGGGGGAGGATCTTGGGGTCACATGTGTCTCCCTGCTACTGACAAACTATGTGCAAGTGGTGACAGAATGGCAGCAACGGAGACATTACCCAGTTGATTGATGTCTTCACTGCCTTCTCACCAATTTTATTTCCCAGCATGCACCTTGTTTCCTCCAATAGGAGATATTCAGTCCAACAGAAATACGCTCTCATGTTTAAGTGATGTCCTCAGCCAGTCTTTAGATTTGAATAAAAACTGGATTTTACACTGAGGTCTGAGTGCAGGGCTCGCTTCTGTACTTAAAGATAAGAATCAGAGCAATGAGAGATCAAAACACAGACCATTGTATTGAGGATTGCCTTGCTTTTGGTTGAGCAATACAATGTTCAGTATTAAATCAACTATGGCAGAGTAGATTAAAGAGTACATTTGATCCCTTTTGAACTTTATAACTTTACTGTGTATTGACTAGCTTGGGAGTTCCAGTGTTAATGATCTTCACTGCTGGAAAGTTCTTCATTTCCAACATAAAGCATATGGAGTTTCATATTTTGCTGTTGCAGAGCATTTACAGAGGTTATAATTAGGTCCCAATTGGCTTGCATCTTCCTGGAAATTCTATTTCCTTGTTGAAAGCATACTTTGTTTATACTTTGAGGCAATTTAATTGTTCAAATGTTTTAGAAATATAAACACATAGTAAACATTTTTGAAACTAGTATAAAACGCTAAGGTTTATTTTGGAGGACCAGAAATGCCAAAATGAGGAATTTATAAATGAATAAATATTGCAGTAAATACATGGATACAAGTATGAGAAAATAAATAAGTAAATAGACACAGAAATTAAGGGATGAAAAGATAAAATCAGAATAAATGTTTATTTACTTATTCTTTTCTGTATTTATTTTTTCCTGTATTTCTTCTTTTCTGTATTTATTTATTTCTGTATTTCTTCTTTTCTGTATTTCTTAGTCCATATATTAATTAGGAAGCGTGGCTTTGAATACATTTATTTATTTCAGTTTTTCTTCTGTTCTGTAGCCTATTTGTTTATTTCTGTATTTTTTCTTTTCAGTATTTATTTATTTCTGTATTTTTTCGTCCATATAGTAATTAGGAAGCGTGGCTTTGATATTTACGCATAGTAGTCAATCCTAGAGTAGAAATGCACAGTCACTTGTGTAACTTAGTATTAAAATTCAGTTTGATCATGGGTCAAAATAATCTCACAGTATGTTTTCATAGATAGCTAGCTAGCCATCAACTAATTTTGCTTCAAAACTGCCGCATACCATTGTAGCGTAGCAAAGCTGATGAGGTGGGAGCCAGTCCAACAACCCAGTTCACCAAATGGGTCTGGTCCAGATGTAGCATTCTGACTCAGCTCAGTGTCAGCCACAGAACTGTGGTGTTGGCCCTGAATTCTGGCACGATTCTGGGCCGAGTGAAGTGGCGATGAGTCTGGGCCGTTTGTGGCGTAACTGCCCCAGCCCTACACAGCCATGCCTACTTACTGGACACTTGTTAATGTTGCACATATTTATACCAAACTGCTTAGCTAGTTCAGCGTTGATGTAGCTAAGACATTCGATATAAAACGAATGTTCTTTATTCTACATTTCGGCTTCTGCAATCATAAGTTGATTTTTTTGGGACGTTGAATAACCTATGCTGCCCCAGGGTTGCTTGTGCACCTCAGTTGTGACGTTGCGCTGAAGCAGTCTTTAGTACTTCAGTTCAGGGTGGTGCTGGTGGCTCAAAACTGTTCAAACATGTTAAAGGAAAACCAGCACTCACAAAAATCTAAATTATTTTAGATGGACAGCATGTCGGTTTGAAGTTTCCACTTAATCAGACGCTGATAAAGATTTTGCAGAAACGTTCAAACAGACACCTATCTAAAAAAAAATAAGAAGATTTTTGTGAGTGCTGGTTTTCCTTAAAATGTTTTCTTTATGAATAGCAGGGCTATTGACAGCACCAGTTAATGTACACGGCAAATGTTTGTAGTCGCTGGATTGCATCTGCACTTTTAACACTTTGTTAATATCTTTGTGGTGGCCATTACAACACATCTGTGTCCGTTATTGCTACAATCTCCAACAAACTGTCAGTCACTGCCTCCACACGAAAAATTATGTCTGGATACTCCTTTTTAGCAAAGTTAGGCAAGAGTCTCCATTCTCTAGCGTATATGGAGCAATTTGTGTATCATTGAAGCCAACAACCGAATGGGGGATCGAGGCAAGTTCAATCAATCTGACACTGGGGTCTATCAGCCAATGAGAATTGGTGGATAGCCTTCTCATTATCATATGGACAAATAAATAAATAAATAAATATGGAAAATAGTAAATACATAAATAAATAAATACAGAAAAGAATAAATACAGATTAAATAAAGTTATTGTGATTTCATCTATTCATTTCTTAATTTCTGTGTCTATTCAGTTATTTATTTTCTCATAATTTTATGCATTTATTGCTATATTTATAAATGTATAAATTCCTCATTTTGGCATTTCTAGTCCTTCATAGGGATGGGCAGTAGTTCAAATAATGCATGTGAAATATGTTTAAGTTTTATGTTATTTTGCTACCCGCAAATCAAACTGTGCCTCCACCATATAGATTCAAGCTTATATATAATACATTTAATATATAACAAAATAAAATGTCCATGTATTTTTGCCCTTGCCCATACTGTAGAAAACTGTAAATACCTCTCATCAGGATATGGCATATTATAAAAAAGAACTGCAGAACCACTCTGTAGCAACGAAGGACACTTTACAGGGAGGGAAAGGATATTTAAGACCTTGAATGAAATAGCAGAGCTGAGTTGTCCCTTTGTTGTCAGTGCAGGGAGTACATAGCTAATACCCTGGTCAAAGCGTTGTTTGAACTTTCTCAAGGTTATCCCGAAGGCCCCGTCTTAAAAAAATAACCCACATGCTAAACCTACAGCAGCTCCTATACCCCACCGCTCCCCTCTCCCCCCTCTCTGGATCCCCCCTGAAACATAATGAATCATGTTTGTAATTTTAGCCGTAAATTCGCCAGCGTAGCTTTGGCAGAGCAGCAGACTTTTGTCAGGCAGGGGGGGGGGGGGGGGGGGGTTCGGGGCGGGGGGCTGAAATACTACGTGCTGACAGGCCCCAGAGGATAGTTTACAATGTCCTAGCGAGTGTTTTCTGTGAAAACAAAATCCTTAAGCTTCCAGGTTATGAGCTGATTACCTTCCTGTATTTATTCCTACCCTTTTCGATTACTGTACCACATTGTGCATACGCAGCCTTGTGCTTGGTACTTTTTTAAATAACAATAGCTACAGAATACTATTGGTCAATAATAGAGTGTTTCTGGCATTGCTGTCACAGATGCAAAACACAGAGAAGGTTATGAATCACATCACAGGAAAAAAATGAAAAACACCATGGAAAGTTAGTTTATATAGTTCATCTAATATGTAAGTAAATACTGTATGTTCTTAAGGGGGAGGTTTATGATATCTGATTAGTACATTACATATAAGTTTACAATATGCACTGTTTGGCTACACTAATACATTATTTATATACGGTGAGCACCATAATTAATTGGACAGTGACACATATTTTGTTATGTTGGTTCTGTACTCTTGCACTTTCAGTTTGAAAGAATACAATGACAATGAGGTTGAAGTGCAGACTGTCAGCTTTAATTTGAGGGTATTTTCATCCGTATAGGATGAACCATTTGTACATAGTCCCCCCCATTTTCGGGCATGAAGAAATATTGGACAGTTTAACATAATGTAGAATAAAGTAATCATTTAAATATTTATAATATTTGGTCGCATATCCTTTGCATGCCATGACTTCCTGATGTCTGTGACCCAACAACATCAAAATACTTTTGATATTTTATTTTCTGGTACACTTACAAGCGATACTATAACTTCTCTGCATTTGAATGGATCTCTTTGGGAATTGGGGGGTGGGACGAGATTTAGCTGTAAATTAGGCTGGAACACATGGTTGGCTAAAAGTCATCAAGGGTCTGACGTATCAAACAATCTTAAACCATCATTCTGGTGCCAGATATGCAGTAGATATGGATGGATAACTTGAGGGGTTTTTTCTCCTGACTTATTTTTCCATAGAGTTCAATAGGAAAATGTATCAGGAGAAACAACCCTTAGGGATGAAAATACCCTCAAATTAAACTCAAAGTGGTAGAGTACAGAACCAAAATAACAAAGAATGTGTCACCGACCAATGAATTATGGTGCTCACTGTATATGGGCTGGGTCTCACAGCAGACTACAGTGGGCCTACTACACTCCAATACTAAAAAGTAGGCTTTATTTGATTTCAGATATAATCAAGTGCTTCTGATGCTTATCTTTGGGAAAACCAGATCTAAGCCCATTTGGTCTGTGGACCTGGCCCTTTGACACAGTGAACTTTTTTTTAGCTTCATATGCTGCAAGAATTGTGCAATTAAAAAAATGAAAACAGCTCCCTGGCTCTTGATCCAAACATTACACCATAACCAACTGAACTTACATCCCAAAAAATGAACTTATTAACTTGTTTACGTTAATGATAACAATGTTAATTGTGAAATAATGGGGACAGACAAGTAATGTTCGGGAGTAATTGTGTACAGCAGGTGTACTTTCAGTCAACCCTGTCACCAGCTCCTTAACTGGTCCTTATACCCAGTAGGTCTTACCCTGGCACATTCTGTTCAGGGCCCAATGATTTCTTTCCATTGGCTGCCCTCGTCACTGCCTGTGGGAATTGTGGACAGGTGTCACATTTGTGCATTAAGTTCCAAATTGCCTTGTCCCTTGAGATGGCTGAGTTCCACAATCTAAAGGCCACAGAAGGTCAACTAGTGTGCTCTGAGTACAGCCCAGAGAGGCAGACCACAGGGACTTCTCATACATTTAAGGGGTAAAAGTAATTTGACCGTGGAAGTAATGCAATACCCTAAGTGTCTCTAATCGCAGTGTACTTAAGGCGTAATTACAGTCCCCCGCAATTGCACTTTCATGCGCGATTATGCCATGCTGTTGTTGCAGCTACCACAGTGGTTCAGCCAAACTCTGTGTGGCATACTCACCACAGGCCCAAAACATAGATCTTTCAGTTTCAGTTATGTCTATTATGATTGGCCAACACACACATATGCACACACACACACAGGTTCGCACACAGGCACACACGCACACACGCACACACACCTAAATGTAAAAATAATAACACTTTTCTAAAAATATATTGTCATATGTAATAATAATCATACATATTGTGCTGCAATAACTATTATAATAATTATAAATATTGCGCTCTAATAACTACTCTATCATATGGACCTCAGCTGTGCTGTACTGTGGTCAGACTCACTCAAATGGGAACCTCAGCTGTGCTGTGCTATGGGAAGACATACTCAAATGCGTGCCTTTCCGGAGCCCTGACCATATAATGCGAGACTCAGCTGTGCTGTGCTGGAGCCTGAATGTTCAAACAGCCCTCATGGGATGGTACTCAATCTAGTTAAAATATATATATCAACAAAAAACATGTTCAACATACAAACATTAGTCAAGCATACAAAGCACTGTCTATAATAAAACTATAGCGAAATCTAGGCCTGAAATTTAAATTATTGATATCAAAAGTAAGCCATGTTACAACAAACAATATTGGCTATCTTAGTTCACAGAAATTAAACAAGCTCTATTCCAAAGCAATGTGACCCAATGTTTCACATAAAAGTTTCAAATAACACAAATTGCCTCAGGGGAGAAAACATAATTTAAATGAATGTTGTAAACTGCTGAAGAACAATTACACTCCAGAAAGGATATATTTAACCCCTTTGCGCAGATGCCTAGTGGCCAGTGACAAGATTTTGCTCAACTGAAACATTTGTTGCTCCTGTAGCCAAACTATGAGTGGGGAAAAAAACTCTGTATTGTATCTTTATTAGTATACGATTCATGACAACTCTATCGAATACGTAGTTTCTAAGTGTCACTATTCTCCCGTAGCAAGTCCAATTAACAAGCAACCCCCCACCCAGTCTCGCTATACAAGATTCAAGATTAACTTTATTGTCCCACAAAGTGGACAATTTGAGCTTTCACCTATGCTGCAGCTGTAAAAGACCCACAATAGCATCTATGTGTGAGATCATAAATATATTTCTTTATCATCTAAAATTAGTATTCCGCCATAGCAACGAGATAAACCCAACAATAGCCTGATCATATGCCAAAAAAGCAGTGAAAAGCCCTGCTCAATTAAATGCTAAATAAACATGTAAAGTTTTTTGTGTAATGATATCATATTTAGCAGCTTTTTTCTGTTGGGCTATACTAGTCACTTAGGGCATAGAAAATACTCAGTGTACTGTGCGCTGAAATATAGATGAATGTAAAATTTTCCTTGGAGTCATTATGAATGGGAATTCTTTTTTTTAACTACAGAAAAATGTGATCCCAGGGCAAAATACATACTGTAGAGTACAGGGGAAACTTATGTTGTATTGAGGTATACAAGTGAATAATTGGCTACATATTTAGGTGTGTGTAACAGTGTGATATCAATGTTTTCATCTTAAACCATCAGAAGGGGCAAATGTATATGCTTTATAATGGACAAAACAAATTTGATTCATTTTATGACATGTTTTGGATAGGGGTTTTGTGATGAATGTAGTATCGGTGAATTAAACGCATAGGTGGGGGGGGGGGGGGGGGGTGGTGGTCAGATGAGGACCAATAAGAGGGAAATAACACCAACAGAAGAAAAGAAAAACAGGAACTAATTCCTGACAGCTAAACAGCTAAACTAAATCTACCCACGAAAATAGGGCGAACTCGAATAGAACGAGTGAAACACAAATCTAAATCTCCCAAACTCAATACTACAGCCAATAATAGGCGACTAGAAAAAACAAAGAAAACACCTTCAGAACATAACTCTACAACGTCTGATGGTAGGTGAAACGAAATAAAACCACCAAAAGAAAACACATTAAAAAAAAACAAATAGTGCAGCACGTTAACAGGAAGAACACAATCCTATACCTGAATACAGCTATAAGCAAGTCCCTCATGAACATAAGCAAGTTAATATCACAAGGTCGCTTAAACCTGACTATACCTGCCTCTATGTATAAATGAATGACAAAAAATTACCGGGTAAGCGGAAGTGAGAAACCTAAATACCCCGCAGGTAGAAGCACAAGTGAACTGAATAACGAGCCAGAGAAAACAAAACCCCGGACTGGAACGTAGAAAAAATCCAATAGACTCTCAATCGGAAAAACAGGACGAGAATCGCATTGTAAAAAGAAACAATAACCCACGAACCGTGACAATTTTAGACCCATAGATATCTACCCCCCTATACTGATGAAAATATAACAATTCCCACTTGAAAATGATGCAAAAGTGAGTTTTTAGTTGATTTTTAGTTAAATATATCATTATGATTATGATTTAGAGCAGTGCACAATTTAGATGGATAGATTTGGAGACACCAATAGACACCAGGATACACTGCCTATATTCTGCATCATATATCTTTAGTAGTTCTGCATATCATCTTCAGATTTTGGACACTTGTGGTTTTTGATCCAGGAAATGTATAGATGTACCTGTTTCTCATATGTAGCTCTCAGTATTTCATTGTAAACTAAAAAAAATATATTTTTTTATTTTCAGTTTCTTTGCATTTGTGGCACATTTTGACTTAAATTATTAAAATAAACAAATCTAAACAAAAGTTTGTTTTGTAAATGGTACAACTGTCATGTTTCATTTAAGCCATTTATCAAGTGTCTGGGATGCTCACACCTGGAGTTATAAAGCCTTAAACAGAGCACCCCCTAAATTTACCAAATTTGCCATCTATGTGAAGAGGTTAATTTTAACAGTTAACAGTTAATGTTCTTCCATTTCTTTGCCTTTGCAATAAAAAGAGATTCCTTAATGTGAAAAGAACATTAATATATGTGATATGTGAAAAGCATAACATGTGCACATCGTGAGAAGAAGAGAATAAGAAGAACAATTGCAAAAATAACCCATGTTTGGGGCTTTATTGTATGGATGTGTGAAGTATATGAATTCTGCGTGGTCAGAAAGTAGGCCTACAGAAGTTCATTTTTTAAGGGATGAGAGTCTGTGGTCATTATGGTTATTTCTGTAGGAAACCCTGAAAAGTGGCAAACTCTCGGTGCTGTATAGGTATGGTGCATGCCCCACCAAGCCGTAACTTGGCGGATGGCATACCTGCTCTTCCAATAACACAGCACTGCAATCTGCTGACACTGTTCATTTGGCATGCTATAAAATTTGACCACAAAAACCATCCCTATGTGTTCACTGCAGTCATACTACTCCATGGTTCTTGGGCTTACGTAACCAAATGAACATAAGGCAGCTAGGTAACTGCCTATGACCACTTCAATGAGGACAATAACCATAATACAAGTGTTTAATACCACTGCTTTTAGCTATATAACAATGTTATGTTTGCTTGTGTATGTGTGTGAAGGGATTTGAGCAAGGGTGATCCGTCTTGCCAATCATAAAATAAAAAGGAAAAAAAAAAAAACTTAAAATGCAAGCAAACAAACAAACAGAAAACTGAAGAGCAAAGGCTTGGAAATCCAACAAAACAAAACTAAATTAAATGCAAGCTCAGTGAGTTGCAGCTCTGTGGTGTTTCTTTCATGCGCTGGGTCAAGGTATTGTGTAGGCTACAAAATGTGACATAAAAAATAAATTAAAAAAAGATAAATAAATAAATAAATAAATAAATAAATAAATAAATAAATAAATAAATAAATAAATAAATAAATAAATAAAAAGCAAAAAATGTCGCTCTAACATAAAGCGGTTTGTTTGTCTGACAGCTCGTTGTCTCAGGCGCTCGCGCGGGGAGAGCGACTCCAGAATGCGTCCCGACGGTATGAGGTCCGCCGCGGAGAGCCTTTACGCCGCTTGCTAATAACGATGTGTCTTGCAGTTTCAGCTGTCTGCATATGCATTCCGCGTGCTGCCTTTATGACAGCAATGCGCACGGAACTAAAAGGCCATTTAAAGCTATCAGAAGCTGGCTGCCATGTCCCACACATTTACAATGCTCTTAGTGCGCACTGTCAGAGAGACTCACAACACCGCCATTACCTGACTCCTGCTCGTGGGAGAGAGAAACTGACTTTAATTAACTACGCCGCTCTCAGTCGGATGAAACAAAAGCACGTCTATTTTAAGACGGCTGCGCTCAGATGTGTCTGTGCTTTTTCTCTGTCTTCCGTCTTTCCGTTCCCCTCCTGTTTGTTTGTTGACTTGCCTCCTTTTTCCACCTCCCACTCCTCCTCCTCCTCAGCTCGTTTGATTCCCACAAGTCATTAAACGAGACTCAAATTAATACAGACAATGAGGAAACTTTCTTTTTGTCGCTCCTCTCATCTCTTTTTTCCTTTTTTCTCATTGTTTCAATTATTATCCAGAAACTGCACAGGGGGGAACGGTCTCCCTTTCGAGGACTTGCTTGCGTTACCATGCGACGGAGGAAAAAAGGGAAAGCATGATGCTCCCGACCTGGAACGGGAGTCGTGTTCGGTTAACATCAAGTGCATCCTCCTCAGCCTCTTGAGCACTTTTGATGAACATAAAAGAAAGTTAAATGAAGCCACATTCCATCACCACCCTTTCCGACCTGATTGGACAGAAAAGATAAGCTCTTGCTATTCAAAGGGAAAGCACGGGGGAGTAGATCTTGCGCACATATTTATGCTGTAAATGTTTCAAGACAAACGGCCTTCATGACTAACCTTGATTATTTTCCAAGTGCACAGAAAATATAGTCAAAAATAGGCTGGCCGTGCGCTGAAGAAGGCCGAGGCATTCGCATGTACTGGATGCAAAAATGAGAGCAGACTTTTCTGCAAACTTTTATTTTTAAAGCACACGGAAAAGGAAATGTTTAAATTAAAAAATTATCATGGTAAAACATAAAGAAAGTGAATAATAACCATAATTTAACCTCTTCATTTGTGTTGCTAACTCCGTATATTGAATAGGCAAAGGAAGCATATGTACAACCGGGAATAAAATATCTGCACTGTAAAAAATTGTAGGTGACTACAACATAAAAAATAAGTCAACATTCTGCAAACAAAATATTGAGTAAACTGAACATCTGGACACAAAGTTGGTTAACTCAAAATATCAATTTAGTTTAATTTAATTTAACTTATTAATGTGTGTTAGAACTGTTTTAATTCCTTTGTACCTGAAAACATAAGTTGATACAATGTACAAGGGACTTAAAACATCAGTTCTAAGTTAAGTTTCTTTTTTAAATTTACCAAAGTTACATTGTGAAATTATAGCCACAAAAACTTTGTTCTTGTGGTTGAATGTCAGCAACTTCTGTAATGAGTTGAGAAAACAAATATACATGGCCAAAATGTCAAAGCTGCACTTAGCTTGTGTCTGTGTGTGAGTTTATTCCTGTGAGCAAATGGGGTGGAGGAGTGCTTTGCATCTTTTCCAAGATATTTGTCCAGATCCACACAATGAAAACCAGACGCTGTTTTCATTTCATGAGACCAACAGTTTTGAAGGGGGGTTGGGGGTTGGGGGGGTTTAATTGCTGACTGACGGACGCAACTTTACCAAAAACATTCCCTTGTGTAAACGTTTGTTGCAAAAGAAAAAGAAAATTTTAAAAGCACCACGTGTGGGCAAATAAGCAAGGGCACTTAAACTCAACTGCTACAAAAATAAACTTTCTGACCAGACTTTCAAACTTGCGTGTTTACAGGGTATTCGAGCAGCAACGCTTTCGCTGGGGGGGAAGGGGAGAGCTGCCCTGTCACGGTCACACAGAGAAATAAATAAACATGAACCTTTGGAGAAGGGCGAGCAATTCATGCCGCCAGACGCGCGCGGCAGAGCAGGGCCCCCACGCCAGCGCTCACTTCCTGTGCATTCCCAAACTTCCTGACGCCTCTCGGCCCCGCACAGGCAGGGCCTGACGGACCGTGGCTTCTGTCCAAAGTGTTTGGTTGATTCTTTGAGCGCCCCCCCTCAACCCACCCAACCCTAGCTTAAATAAAGAAAGCAAGAAAGCATAGCAGTAACTACCAACACCACCCCCGTTCCCAAATTCGGATTCAGTGACTAAAAAGTGTCCGATGATAACCAAGCCGAACACAGGTAACACCTCATGCCATCTGGAGGAGCGTGGCTCTTCAGGTCAAGGGCTTGTCCTCGGTCAAGAGAGGTCATAGCTACATGCTATCCCAGCTGTGTGTCGCCTGGCTGACAGCCAAACACCAGAACCTGGACGCAGAGGGTGAAGACCCTACGCTACGTGTGAGGAATAGGGGGTGAGGGGTGAGCTGTGGGCTGCTGGGCAGATGCTGGTCGGACTCAGCTGGGAGGGTCTTCCTGCCCTGGCCAAAGTCACCTTGCCACCACAGCAGGTGCATCGCCCTCCAATAAAACACTCAAACTGTCAAACTAAGCGATGAATGCTGGGCACGGGGAAATTAGATGGGGGCGGGGGATTCTAATATAGCTTACATATAATGGGTGCCAGTGCAGTATAATGCTTAAGGAACTGGGCTTGCAAACGCAAGGTTGCAGGTTCGATTCCCATGTAGGATACTGCTGTTGTAGCCTTGGGCAAGGTGCTGAACCTAAATTGCTTCAGTATATATTTGGCTGTATAAAAGGATACTATGTAAAAATGCATACGTTGTATAAATCGCTCTCAATAAGCATTCAATGTTCAATGACACTAATGTACTTATTTTTGCAGTTTATTCATTATCAAAATATATTTTGATTTATTTTTGTCTTTTTTCCTGGCAAGAGGGTGATGATAAATGTACAGAATGTGTGTGAGGGGTCATAAAAAATGTGTTCATTCTGAAAGTACTAAAAGTGGGAGTAAAAAAAGTTAAACCACATTTTTTTCAGTACAGTCCTTAAAAATTGAATGCATTTTGCATTTATGTGGATTTACACGTCACACTTCACACACAGTGTGCTGTTTTAAAGCATTTATGAAGCATGTATACTGATTTCATTAAAATGTCATAAAAACGTATTATGTAAGTATTAGTATTATGTATTATGCAAGTATTATGCAAAAGGCTAAGTCTCAACTTAAAAAATGACATACCACATGGTGTTACCACCGATGTTAAGATATTTACAATTTATTTACGATTTCACAAATTTAAAAGTGTGAATGAATGAGACTGCACACAAATCTCTGTTGGGCTGTTGCAGTTTGCCCTGGGCTGTTGGGGGCCATTTTGGGGCCCCGGAGCCTCCAGATTCTGAGCAGCAGCTGTTTCCAGATAACAATATTATTCTCCCCCTTGTCCTGAGGGACCCCAGGCCGTATCGTTAATCATGCCACCTCAGGCTTTACTGAAGCTGGTGCATCTTCACAGCGCCATCAATCATAAAAAAGCAGAGTGTGCGTCAAGTTTGAAAAATAAATCGAGACACCACAAGAGAAAAAAAAAGCAATTAAGGGAGGTCTTTGGCCTATCATTCACAGGCTAATGTATCAAAAGCTGTAATTCTTTACAGGCGGGGATTGGGATGGGGTGGAGTGTGCGTGCATGTGTGGGGGGTAGGGGGTGCAATTTTCATTTTTTAAAACCCTGCATTTCAAGAAAATAAATGATTATTATGGCTGTAACCTGGAGCAGAGGATATTTATGGTGTTCACCATGCAGCTATATGCAGTCGCTGTGATTATGTTGCGTTAAGGTTTTGGTTGCGGTAAGCAACGTGGTTAAAGCGTGCATGGCCGGGCTGGACAAATATACTGTATAACCCATAAATACCTTCCCAAATGGGCATATGACCAGGGACATGGGAACAGGCATAAGTGACATCACTCCAGCATGGTTGGAGTATTTCATGTTCCAATTCCCAGCCCTACAGCTGAAAAATGAGTGTCATCATTACGCTTCTTTTTACCAAAAAGACCACTCCCTCAAAGTACCATTTGGCTCCTCAAGGCCGGTTATCATTGACATACAAAAAAACAATAGTCTTGGATTTACTTTACATTACAGAAAAGGTTCTTGCTATGATTACTGTCGGGCTAGTTGTAGATGTGTGTGTGTGTGCATGTGTGTGTGTGTGTGTGCATGCGTGTGAGTGTGAGTGTGTGTGCATGTGTGTGCGTCTGAGTGTGAGTGTGTGTGCATGTGTGTGTGTGTGTGCATGTGTGTGAGTGTGAGTGTGTGTGCGTGTGTGTGCATGTGTTTGAGTGTGTGTGCGTGTGTGTGAGTGTGTGTGCGTGGGTGTGAGTGTGCGTGTGTGTGCATGTGTGTGCGTGTGTGTGGAGGGTGGGGGAAGGGAAAGAGTTTGTGTTGTGATGGGAGAATGTTTGTCTTTGTCCACATCTTGTTTTTTTGCCTTTTGCTGTTGCTGCAAACTGTTCTGTGCCATTTTGTTGATTATATAATAAATCAAAACATTTGATCGCAACAAGAAACGAACTTCAGTATATGAAAAATTTATCTTGAAAAGAAAGGCAATCTTTAATCACTTGCCAGAATTTTTAATGTATGTCAAACACATTTGTATTATGTTCAGCTAATTTCTATTTAATGGGAGTATGCTCATTTATATGAATAAGTTATCCATAAATCCTTCATGTGTAAACAGATTTATTTGTATGTGTAATAGGCCTAATTATTTAACTCAAATTTTTAATGCAAGTCGATGCCTCAAGTTAAATGAAAGATAAAAGAATGCCATAGATTGTTGCTTAATATGAATATTAATACAGAGGCACTACAGCAGTGCAACTGTCATTAATAAATAGTGAGTCCTTTGAAAATTATTTGTTCTTTTTGAATGAATCTTTAAGATGAACCAAATGAAAACCACCGCCATGCAACATTTCTTTCATTTGACTCTTCTGATTCACCTGTGACTGATAGTGGGTCAGTTCTCTTAGAGTATTCTTCAGAAGAGCCAATAGAAAGTTAAGACAATGATAGATAGCAAATTCATTGACTCGCTGAATGTTTAAGCCCCCAAAACAAACTAGGAGCCAGTCAGCTAACAAACTGTAGTATCCATCTTTGAAAGACATAAGGGGGCTGAAGGAACTGGTGACGTTGTTTGTGAACAATTTGTCCACGAACAAGCAAATCAGTGAAGAAACTGATGGAACTTTTCGGGGAATAAATTGAAGGAACTGATATAGTCTTCTGAGAATGAGAGACAATGGGGCCAGAGGTGAGGAGCTCACAGTTCACAGCATGTGGGGCAGGTGGAAAATGGGCTGGATTACATTGAATATTTATCAATGGGTGTATTGCAGCTGGATTCAATCATAGCCAATCAAATTACCTCTTCTCATTCCCTTTAATAGCCATGCGCTTTGCGACCAGGCATACTGCCAATTTCCATGGTCTACTACTGCACAGGAAGATGAGGATATATCTATTTTGCATTGATATCACTAAAAATGTATACTATCACTGTAACAATGCATTTGTTTCATGAGGGAATGTCTAAAATCACAAACTAAGTAAATCAAGTCTACAAGTGGCATAAGTCTACAAGTTGCCACTAAAATATTAGGCTAGGGAAAAATGTGTGCCTTTGTGTGGTACAATATTATAATAAAACGAAAAAACACAAAAGTGTCTTTATTCATAAACACGATTGATTGCTACAACGATACAACACAATTAAATAAACTGACATGCAGAATATTGATAATCATAATTAGGACTGAGCCTAGCCAACTATTTACAGTTTTGGGCCTACAGTGAGTAGTCTATATCTTTTTATGTGATGAAACAAGCTTCACTTTCTGTTTATAAGTTAGAAATACTAGTAAACGATTCTCATTTTAACATTAGTTTGCAGGTAGATTTGAAAGTAAATACTTTGAAATAACCCTAAAATATAATTAGAGAGGGAATAGAGTTTAATATTTTACTTCCACAAAGGTGATGCATTTCATGAAAAAAGACAGTGAACAATAAATGCAAAGTATGCATTCTTCCTGCTTAGGGGCAATATATCAATGTCAAATTGGACAGCATAAGATCCACAAAAACGGTTGATTGGCTTTTGAATAGGTTATGATCATGCACGCATTGCTTGGGGAAGCCCTGAAATTAGCAACTCGCCGTACTGGGCTGTGACTTGTGCCATAGACTGGTTCTGAGCAGGTGGGTTGTGTGCTGCTTGATCTCCACCGACAAACCCCCAACAGCGCCTCTCCTCCCACTTCGGGGCATGCCAAGTCACAAAATAACCAAACGGGCTCCGGCGTGTCAAAATCCATACATACCCACAGAAAGCATTAATCACTCAGCGAGGGCACTTTACATTAAGGTATGTTGGAGGAAGAGCGTGGAGCTGTATGGTAAATTGGACTGGAAGCAATTAAAGACTGACTGGGTGGGGAGCTACGCAACATAGCTGGTGACCTCAGATTGCAGAAGATCTTTACATTTTTGCTTCATTGGCGACAAGGTTCACGTGTGCAGCATGTTATCCAACACCCACCAGCCACTCCAAAATACAGTAGCCTAAGTAGATGGTTGGGCATCTGCCAATGTGTTCGATGAATCTGAACCATAGAACCATAGACTGTAGCTATGGACATGCGGCTCAGCAATATATTCTGTGGCAGAGTGCAACTTAAATCTTTGTGACAGCGACTCGGTAGAAAGACATAGCTTGCGCAGTGAGTTGGATGGAACATGCCCTAATTTTGAATTAGGCTACCCTTGAAGCCCTAACTTCTGAAAAGGTAAAAGCTTTAACCCGATCCACGTCAGCGCCCCATACAATAGTGGTAGACGTATTGGTCCCAATTACAGTATTCATGTTTGTTTTAAATTATAAACTAGGCTACAGCTTTAAGAAAAGGGTGCTATTAATAGCCCAAAGTGCTTACGACCCTTGTCTTGCCACAGCCACAGACTATACAATGCACTGTTTACAAGAACATTATGTTCAGATATAGCTAGAAACAATAATATATTTTTTAAACGTTGTAGAAATAGGCCTAAGCATTCCGCCTTTTCCATTGCTTAGCCTACTGTACTACTGTCTACTGGCTACCTGATGCACTTTCGGTTTAGATGACGCCTAATTTTTTTCTTACAAAATCTCTCGTAGCGATAAATATGTTAATGAAACCAAATATCTTACCTGTAGGCTATATGCAGCTACCACTGTGTTATGATTAACCCTGAAGAGTTTTTCTTGTTACATTTCGCCAAAGTCCCGTACAGTCGACATTTCCACAGTGACCTATCGCATTTAAAAAAATATATTTTAAACTTGAAGCTACACTTATTTTTTATTTCTGTTTTAGAGTGTTTATTTATTTTTCTATTTGTGAACTATCAAAATAGCCTAAATGGTGTAATATTCAAATATTCTAAAAGCTTCAAGGATTTTTGATTTCTAAACCCTAACCCCTAAACACAACCCTACATGGGCTCTTTGTACTTCAAAAACTGTATTTGCGGTACAATTAATGCAAAAAAAAAATTGCTGCTCGCGCACTTCGTGCGCTCACATAGGCTATGTACGGTTAAAACCCATTTTTTGCCAGGAAAAACCCTCCCTGAATACATACATTTTAATATCCCTTTAACAGTGTAGCAAACGTTTTATTGAATTATTTACAAAAATCGCCGGCGTGCCCTTTTATGAATTTGGCCCCTCTAACATCCACTGCACATGCCTGGCTGGGAGCTACATACGGCATAGTTAACCCTGCCACCAAACCAGGACTAACTACATACTTTCTCCTAGTGACCAGTTGCAGAGGGCTAGCCACAGTGGGCATCTGCCACAGTGTTGGGGGGGATCCACCGGGAGCTTAACTTAACTTTTGTGTGTCATTTTACTGGCTCCTGCTGCCCAGTTGCAGAGATCCATTAATACCCATGCCCTAAATGGTCATTAATACATGAACTCACAGCATTAATTAACATCATGGGCCCTATCTTACACCTGGCGCAAAGCGGCGGTAACCCAAATGCAAGTGTCTTTGCTATCTTACACCCGGTGCGAAGCGGTGGTAACCCAAATGCAAGTGTCTTTGCTATCTTATACCCGGTGCGAATCGGTGGTAACCCAAATGCAAGTGTCTTTGCTCGTTTCAGACCGGCGCAGGCGTCATTTTATTGTTCAGCGATCACGTTGTCTAAATAGCAAGTGAACTTGCGCCCATAGCAAGTGAACTGGGTGGGTTGGTCTTAAAGGGATAGTTCACATTTTTAAGACCCAGGTCCACTGAGCTACTCACCATGCATTATATGATAAATTGGGAAGCATATGGGGCTCAAGCCCTCCTGTCTCGAGTACGTGTAGCTCAATCTCTGTTAGCCGTTAGCTTTGTTAGCCAAATAACATTGATTTAATGGGGGCTTACAGATACCCCCTGACAGCTAACGGCTAACAGAGATTAATTAACCAAACTTAAATAAACACTTAATCATAAATGTATTTGCTTGAATAAATGCATACCTTGTAATCAAAACATGTCAATATAGCCAATTTTTTTTATTATTAGTTAGTTTTGGACCACTAGCCTTATCAATGGAAAAGATACGTTGTGTAGTTACTCTTGCTGAAAGCAAGCAGTGCTACTTCTCAGGGTTGACTGGCGACAGCCTTGGCATCACTAGATGTAAGCAAAACTGTATATGACTTACTACTGTTTTTAAATAACTGCAGGTAGGCTATAATTCTACGCAATCGTATCTGCCCGGGGTGCAAGTATTAAGAGCTACCCTATAGTTTCCATACGTTTCTGTTAAAAACCCCAGACCCGTTATGCTTATTGTTAGGCTATTATCATTACAAATTGATGTAAACACACCTCCGGAACCTAAGGCTCTGCAGTAGTCACTTCGATAAGGAATAATATAATACCAAAGCGGAAAACCATGAGAGAAAAACTTCATCTGAAACCCAATGCCGTCCCACACCTTCTATCAGCATCCAAAAAGCACAAGTTATGGATGAAGCGAGTAATGTTAATTGAGAAACCGAGTCGGCTAACGTTACTGTTTTTTTAATTTTATTTGCAGCAAATAACGTCACGTGGCGCTGTAATGGCGACATGTATTCCAGCTGTCTCTCGTGTTCGTGTTTGTTCATTTTAATGTGTTTTGTTGTGTCGGGCTTTTGTCTTTGTTTTTTTCATGCGCTGTGTGTCTGTAGTGGGATGGGGAAGCGGGCTGGAGATTTTTCAGGGCACTCCTGCTACTCGTTTGATAATATCGACGAATTGTCTAGTAAATCACTGGTCTAGTCGATATAATTTTGTTTGTGGTCGTCACCATGGAGACGCATTCGCAACATATGCTCGGGAATGTCCGTTGGATCTGCAGACTGCAGCAACAAAGTTTACTATCGAGTTGGGGATTTCGGGACTGATCCGGGAGTGCAGGCAGTCTTCGGAGGGCAGCCGGGAAAGGAGAACATAATGCGGGGGAGGAATGAGGAGACTACTGGGAGGATTGACGCAGTTTGGTGCTTCGTTTCGGCGGTGGGCAGAGACTGTGGCGCTGCGTGTATGGAGGAAAGTCGTGGAGGTGGAGTTTGTGTGTTGGACTGCTTGGTGACACTGGACGTCTCGGGACAGTGGGACTATTTTTTAAATCATGGCTGTATTGCACTTTCATTCACTTAATTCACTTGATTGATGTAATGATTCTGTTGGATGTCTTTGTTTGATATGTTTGTTTGTGTTGTGGGTCTGCCCCACTGTCTATGTCTTTTTTGTTGTTGCTGGGGCTAAATAAAACGTTATTCTATTCTATTCTATTCTATAACAATGGACAACTGTAGCTAGCGAAAACTCCCTACATTCACTCAATTAATTACTAAACACATTTCAAAATCAGCTTCTAACAAAAAACGTCAATTCATATACAAAACGAGTCCTGTTAACTTATTTTATTTTGCATATTTGCGGTTGTTAGTCAAATAACGTTAAACCTCTCACTGCGGAGTAAAATAACAAATCTCAGTTCGAGAAAGAGGGGCAAAAGAACGCTATTTATGCTATTAATCAATATTAGAATGCACATAATATGAACTTCGGATAAAGCTTGAACTTCTCTAGCCAATATTCATTGCATGTGATCTGTCTGCTGTGAGAACAGCCTCATGGAATTTGTTAAACAAGCAGGCTAATTTGCCTTTTTTTAAGCTGAGACGGAAGCCAAGTTCTGGTAGCTATGCTCAGATGTTGCAGGTGTTATAACTAAATTAAACCGCATATATTTTGTAAAATAACAGCACTGATGTAGACTCCTGTTTTGTTATTATAGTTTTGGAAAACGGGAAATAGTTTGGTCAGGAATTACCGGGAACCGATGCCGCATGCCGGTGTTAAATCCTAATGTTTTATATTATTATTGTGTATATTAAAACCCGTCATAATGGTTAGTCTGAGTAATATTTATTCTAATATTGATCCATATATTCCTTGCTCGCACACTTTAACCTTGTGCACAAGCAGGTCTGATTCACCAACTGTAAATTGCTCTTTTTGCAGTCTTATTAAATCCGCCATTATGTTAGCAATCCACCAAGGTGCAAATGCTGGTGATTTTTAAAAGGAATGGGAGATGACACTCTGATTGATTTATTGCATGTTACATTGAAGACACACCTATAATTAATGAAGAGCTTATGTTCAGCCCATTTGAACCTTGCGCCTTACTTTGCGCTCAAAATATGGAGTTCGACACGCCCTATATGCACTTCCGCCATATGTTTCAGACCATGCGCTAAGATCATCAAGATAGAGCCCCATAAGTTAATAGGGAATCATTACATTATAACAAATGTTATTAATCGTTATTCATATATGATTCAGTTGGTTGCTCAGGTAGGCGTTTCATTAATTCATGATATGTTAATGCTTTATTTAATCATGATTTATGCATCAGTTAAAAAATGAGTAAATGCTTATTTATGTACTAGTATTGTGTGTTACCAATTATTATTATTACTTGATGTTGTTCTTGTGACAAGCAGTCTGTATCGCTCATAGCCAATGTTGATAATGTAATCCGATTCTGTTTTAGGCTGTACTGAGAATAACTCATTTGAAACTTTCAGTAAACATGTTGGGCTCACTGCCTGTGCGGTAGCTAGGTAGTCTGAGGAGAAGTCATAGTTCCTAACCACGATCAGAATTCCAGTTGAAGATGACAGCCTTTTTGCCTCCTGGGTTTTCTCACTGAATCTGTGCCTTGTAAACTTCTCTGGGTAATAGAAACTATATAATTGACCTTGTCTTATAACTCAAAGTCTAGAATTACCTCATATTATTATTATAATCGTTTTATGTTTTATGACAAGGGTCCATCTTCAAGCACAAGCAAATTAAATTAAAGCCTTGGCCAATCTGATTTCTTTAAAAGGAAGAAAAGAATGTCAGAGAGAATGTGCTTCTTGCTTATTTATTGGCACAGACGAAGGTACCAACATTTTTGGTCTGCATGGCTCTGTTCGAGCCCTTTGTCAGGCAAAGGTCTGCCAATCGAAACATTAGCACTTTCCCAGCATGCCCCACAAGACAGCATTCATCGCAGACAGATGTTAGATGTTGAATTAACCTCAGGAAAATTAATGTAATCCAGTTAAAAAATTTTGTTTCATAAATGTAAACAGTTGAAGTCAAAACAACATAATACAACTGCATGCAAGTACTTTTAATAAATGTAAGAAATTGCATTTTTTTGCAGCTTGCACCACATAACTCATATTCTGGTTAGTTTGACAGAAAGAAATACTACGTTAAACATATCTGGTTCTCATGAATGGGAGCAATGAATTATGGAAACCTTATTAAATTGGGGATTAAAGTACACCATTGAGCATGAAGTATTGTGTATCTGCAAACAAATGTTGGCACAACTGACATAGGGATTCACCAATCAGCCCATACCAACTTCAGCTAATTAACGTCATTTCTCATTTCTGCAACAGGGGTCAGCTTTGGAATAATGTGTTTGGGGCATATTCTATTAATGATAAACAGAGTGATGTTTTTTTGTCAGCAGCACCATAGAGTTATGGACTGACTGGTCAGTCGAGCTGGGTATGAAACTAGAAGTGGCATACGCAATTAGACCTTACTAATGTCAAACTTCTTGACGTGCAAAGGTTCACATTAAACTGAAAGTAATCATATTTTCCATAGATCAAAAATACTGTTAAAATTTAAGAAAGGAAAAACATGTAATGTTCAAATTAAATCCTGATTACCACTGGTTTATTGGTAATACATTATATATATTATTTATTATAATAAAGACAACATTTTATAGCCACACATTTAGAGTAACCTCTTGCAAATTACAAGACAACAGTGTAGCAATTAAGGATTGCAATCAATAAATGATTCAAATATGTTTTGTCATTAGTTTTAAAATGACAAACATTCAGAATTACAAACAACCTCCACTCCTGATGCATTTGTGATTGTTCTTCCTACTGTAGGTTGTTCTTGAATAATGGTAAGTGCCAGGCAAATGAATAATCTAAATATGTAATAGTCCATACTATTGTCACCAGATAATTACTGGCTGAATTCACACTTGGCACTGCCTGTGTATCCCTTAGAAAACCTATATTGATTCAGTAAATATATAGCCGTGTGTGTGTGTGTGCATGCGTGCATATATGTATGCATTTATGTATGAATGTCATGTTGCCATGGAAAAGAAAAAATAAACAATAAATGAAATAAATCTCACCCATAAAAATGTCATGATAACAGCACTGTGGAATGTATACACGGTTCCCCATGATTTGAGCCTGTGGTAATATATTTCCCCATTATAGTGGCCTCATCAGAAGAAATGTGAAATGTCACTGCAAGTTCACAGGAAGTGCACGGCGCATTTACATGGATCTGGCATGTACTGTAAAAACAGGAACACTTCATTGATTGTTATTCGGACAAACTTTTGTGCATTTATATCACTCTGAACGGTGCAGTCCGTGCAACACAGTAACCCAATCAGTCAAGAGGCCGGGGAAGATTAAAACCAGGGTTTCTTGGTAATGCGGTTACAATTACGAGAGATTACTGGCGAATCGCTTCCACATGGTTCCAATGAAAAACCTGATAATCCCTCTTCCCCTGTGGTCATCTAGGTGCTTTCCTCTGGAGTTTCACCAAGAGAGAAAGTACAAAAAAAATAAAACGACCAAAATAAATTCTATGTGATAGATATCTGTATTTGTGGCCAGGTTTTTTCTCTCTCCCATTGCTAATTTCCTGTTCTTATTTTACATAGTGTCAAAGGCAGAAGAAATTGAGCTGATGGTTAGCTCGTTTTATTTGAGAGAGATGCTGATGTGAGATGAGGAAGGCTAACTCTGTCCGAGTTCTCTTTGCAGATTTTTCCTCTGCATTTAATACAATCCACCCATTAATCCTGGCTTACAGACTGAAGGAGCAGTTTGGATTGGACTCAAAATGAATCACATGGATTTTGGATTTTCTTATGGGCAGATCTCAAAGGGTAAGGGTAGGCAACACCATGTCAGAGGTGTGTTTTACCTTTATTGGCACACCACAGGGCGGTGTGCTGTCACCTTTGCTATATGTTTTATACACGGACTGCTGTCACAGCAGATACCCTGGACACCATGTCATTAAGTTTGCGGATGACACCGCTTTGGTCAGCCTATTTGAGCAGGATGAAGTCCAACATGGTCCAGTTTTAAATGACTCCGTCGACTGGTGTGAGACCTCACATTTGAATCTGAACACATCCATGACCAAAGAACTGATTTTAGATTTTAGACGTGATGTTCTACTGCCTACTCTATCTAGGATCAAAGGAGAGGATATTGAGGTGGTCATGGAGTATAAGTATCTTGGTCTTATTATAGATCACAAACTCTCCTGGGACCAATGTGCTGATGCTATTTTTAAGAAGGGCCAACAGCATATTTACTTTCTTAGAAAACGGAACTTTTTTAACGTTGATAACAAAATTCTCACTCTATTTTACAAATCTTTTATTGAGAGCATCCTTTGTTATTGTATTGTATGTTGGTACGGACATTCCAAAATCACTCACAAGAAGACCTGTGGGAAAATTGTAAAGACCTGTGGGAAAATCATGGAGGAGCAGCAGGCTGATCTTTACCACCAGTAGCTGACCAAGCTGACCTGTACCACCTGTACCTGACCAGGCTGACTGAGAAGGCAGACAAGATCTGCATGGATACATCCCATCCACTTTCAGTAGAGTTTCAGCCACTCCCTTCTGGTCGGAGGTATAGATACCCCAAGATTATAACCAACCAAGCAAAAAACAAATATATACCCATGGCAATAACTCAATTAAACAAGATGCGGTAGCCATGGGGAGTCTGGAGAAAGACTTTTTTCACAAACCTTGTGGTCTGACCGATGGACCCTTTTATTATTATGCAGTTTTTGATATAGCCTACACAATAATAATATTTCACATTGTAATCTTGATATTTTTATGCATGCTCGTTTGGGCCCCTGTGTGTAACAGACAGGAAGGTATATGCACATTGTGCACACACCTATGTAGACGCACTTATATTGCGTCATTAAAACATTGTAACAACTGCGACATGACTTTAGACCAGGTTTGTGGTAGTTTTAGCACAAGCACTTTCTGTGAAGATAGCAATAATCAAACATTATCTCATCTTAAGACCAACTTGCCCTGCCCCATTCACTTGCTATGGGCACAAGTTCACTTGCTATTTAACCCCTTCGCGCAGATCCCCTAGTGGCCATGGCGCCGGTGCCAAGACTTTGCTCAACTCAGATATTAATTTCTTCTGCAACCAAACTATGAGTGGAAACAACAAACTCTGTGTTTTAGCTTCATTATTACACAATTTATGACAACTCCGGCGAATAGTTTCTTAGTGTCACTATGTCACGTAGCAAGTCCATTTAACAAGCAACCCCCCACCCAGTCTCGCCTGCAACTATGCCTACCCATGCATGACACAGTGGACAATTGCATCTATGTGTGAATTCTTAAAGATATTTTTTTTCACCAGAAATTTGTATTTGGTCATAGCAACAGGTTAAAGCCAACAATAGCCTGTTCATATGCCAAAACAGCGGTGAAAAGCCCTGCTAATTCAAATATTTTGTCAGGGCAAATCATGTTTTTTGTTTGATTTGCCCTGAAACTAAGACATGTGCCACCATTTTCCTGATGGTGGAATATTATTTTATTGTAATCTTATCATTAATATCTCCATAGGCTATACTTGTCATTTAGGGTATGGAAAATATTCATTAAAATTGACTGTGCATATGTGGTAGATGAATGAAAAACTTTCCATGGAGTGATTATGAATGTGTGTTCCATCATAGCAGCAAGATAAATCCAATAATAGCCCGGTCGTATTCCAAAACGCAGTGAAAAGCCCTGCTCACTCAAATGCAAAATTAACATGTGAAATTCTTGTATAATTATACCTTGTCGTTCTATTGTCAATATCTGCTACTAAATATGAAATAAATATCCAATCCTACCACTGGTTTTATGCATAGAGAAATAAACAACACTTTATAATGCTATTACACTATCAGAAACACCCATTCTTTGAAAACCCATCTCATTCATTCCAGTTCATTATGGTTTCATTGACAATTTTTTTATCCAATATAGGACATTATTATCTTAACAAAAGTGTTTGCAATGTCTTATTGGATGCTTTGAACCATAAATTACAGCCGGGTGTAACAGGATTTTTCATTTTATCAGTTTAGTTTTACGCAAACAACTTAGAATGTACATTCGCTCACCGAGGTGTAATAGTTGCTTCCTGTTATTTTCCCAAATTTTTACTAATTTACAAACTCGTCAGCAAGGCGAGAAAAAATCCTCACCTGTTTACATGGATTTTGGGAGTGGTTTTGCCATATGTTCAAAATTGTTATTTTTGCATTTTTAGTACATTGCACCAACTGTAGTGTAAGCATTCATAGGTGGCTCAGTCATGTTTTATGTTTGATTTGCCCTGACGCTAGAACATTTGCCAGCATTTCTTTGATGGTGGGGTGGAACTAGATTTAGCTGTAAATTATGCTGGACAGTATGGAATACATGGTTGGTAAAATGGTTGTAAGTCATCACGGGTCTGAGGTATCAAATTATCCTCAAACCATCACTCTGCTGCCAGATATTCAGTAGATATGGATGGATCACTTTAAGGGTTGTTTCTCCTGACAAATGTTCCTATTGAACTCTATGAAAAAATAAGTCAGGAGAAAAAACCCTTCAAGTTATCCATCCATATCTACTGTATTTCTGCCAGCAGAGTGATGGTTTAAAGCTTGTTTGATACGTGCGACCCTTGGTGACTTAAATCCATTTTACCAACCATGTATTCTATACTGTCCAGCATAATTTACAGCTAAATCTAGTCACAGACATCAGGAAATCATGGCATGTAAAGGATATGCGACCAAATATAAAAAATGATTACTTTATTCTATATATAAATGCAGGTGTGCCAATCATTGTGGTACACATGGTTTTGTTAAAAAATAATTATTTCTTGATGAGGGATATGTTTTTCTCATAATAAATTTATTTCAATTGAAGGTTGGATTTTTCTAATTTTTTTCAGTGTGAGATTAAGCTAATTCACCAAACGGTGATTTCTTTATATTTATTTATAACCCTTTTTACTCATCTTTACCAGGGGTGCCAATAATAGTGGAGGGCACTGTATATGCTTTATAATGGACAAAAAATATTTTGTTCATTTTATGACATGTTTTGGATAGGTTTTTGAACCCATAGATATCTATACCCCTATACTGATTAAAAGATGGTAATTCCCACTTGAAGATTATGCAAAAGTGAGTTTCATGAGCCAAAACGTTTGATTTGTAGTTAAATATATGATTATTTTATTATGTACAGCAGTGCACAATATGCCATTTGGATATATTTGGAGACACTTAGGGACAACAGGGTACACTGGGTACAGGGTACACTGCCTACATAGATCTTGAGTAGTTCTGCATATCCCCCTCAGATTTTTCAGACACAGAGTTTTAGATGTAGCTCTCAGTATTTCATTGCAAACAAAATTTCTACACTTTATTTTTACTTAAATTATGAAAATAAACTAATCTAAGTTAGCATTGTAAATGGTACAACTGTCTTGTTTCATTTAAGCCATTTTCCAAGTTTCTGTGATGCTCACACCTGGAGTTATAAAGCCTTAAATTGAACATTCCCTAAAAAGGTGAAAATTGACCAAATTTGGCATCTGCATGAAGGTCTGAAAACTGCGTTTGGGTTACCGCCTCATAGCCCGGGTGTAAAATAGAGCCCATTGTGTTATAACTGTATAGCAGTCAGAAATAAATGTAAAAATTTTAAATCCCTGATTGTGTAGAGAGCTAAAGTTTGGCTTGGTGGTGCTCATTTGAATTTCCAGTTTTTTGTAGCATTTGATCAAGCCAAACTTCTCACTTAAGCATAGTTTTTTGTTGTAAATAATGAGGAATTTTGTTATGCAGAGACATTTTTGAGGGTTTCCGGTTGAATATGTATTATTAATAAAATATATATTCAGAAACTATTAAGCTACTTATTCAGAAATGAGTAAGTTAAGCCTATAGCAGTGACTCTGTCTTGTTTGGTAATGAGTGTATACCAACAATAGCTGTTACATTACAGCCACAGAGAAACTAATGTGAACATGAGTTATGTGGTTTGTGTAATTACACATACACAAACCACACAACTGCAATTTATTATAATATGGCAGCAATATGACATTGTGTTGTTGCACATGTGTTCCTGAACCAATTACAAATTTGCAAGAAGGGTGTGAAGTCAACTGAAAATATTGTGTTAACCTATAGACTTTCACAGATACTTGCTAAATATGCTTTCAAATGTTGAGACCGATTGGTTCCCGCTTTTTGTACTATATAATATTTGCTGTCTGAAACAAATATCATAGGAAACACTATCAGCAGCACCTCCCCTTGCAATTTTACCTGAGCCCCATACAATATCATATCTGTATAATTTTATTTGTTAAAAAAGACATTAAATGCATGAAATGCATTCACCAGTTAAAATGCTATAGAACTTTCCTGGCTCATAATTATTGTCGGTAAGTAATTTATTAATTTATTAACATTTTTTGAAGAGCTGAAAGTGGGTAAATAACAGATTTGACAATACAGTGAAAACCCCTTCAAAAAGAATGTATTAACTGTCCGTTTGGCTGCTTCTAAGCGTGTGCTTACTGCTAATGCTCTACTTGAGTGATTAAGTTATCAGCCATGCATGCCAATTCAAACTGAACTGAGAAACGGAGGAAGATAAATTATGGGAAATACCCATACCCAGTGGTCGGGTTGCTGACACCAGCAAGAAAAACATAAATAGCCAGGATATGAACAAAAAACATTCAGGTGACTTCCACTCTTTACATAAAAAATTATGTGAAAAAATGAAACATCAATAGGAATATGATTTCTAGCAATATCAAAAAGACAATTTATATTTGCTTATGTTTACTTATAGCATACTGTATACTTATATAGGTTCCATATAGTTAGAGGAATTGCTCTACTGTACTGTATGTTGTGTGAGCCTATTGCACATAATCGGTTAGGCACGGATGTACATAAAGAAATTTGATGTTCCACAGCAGGGTCATCTTCCACTCTTCCAAAAGAAGAGTGTGCAGTTCAGCATAATTCTCTGATATGCATGATGACGTAAAGCCCCTCCGGGCCGAACCTGTTTGCACTTTGTACATTTTTAGATGTGAAACAGAGCCCTGGTTCACACCGCAGAGCGAGAGCGGCTACCCTTCACACTGACACGCTTGTCTTTCGCACATCCCCGGCCTCATCGTTGCTCCTTCGCAAGGCAGTTTAGCTTGACTGCGCAGACCAAAAGTTTTCTTTGGCTTTTTTTTGACGGTGCAAAATGTGTGCTGCTCCAAGGGCAACTGCAAAATTTGAGGGTGTCCTTCCTGGTCATGTGACACAAGGTGACCTGCATACATTTATATTTAGCAAAATCGTAGCTTCAGCAACGTCTAGTGCTGCAGGTATACACACACGTGTCTTTCTGGGAATATTCAATATTCAAAGGCACATGAAAATATAAGAAAATAAAATTTTGCACACAACTGAAAGGCCTCGGCTTCTACTGCCTGCAAGCGATTCCACGCATTGGATATTCTGTGTAGAAATAAATAGTTTCTCGTCAATTTTTTTTGTTAAATTTACAATTAACTAATGTTCACCTATGTCTCCTTGTTCAACTGATAGAAGCGAAATTTAAATATTTATTATAATCAACTGTGTTATGACATGTTAAATGACTTATGGTATGACATGGTGGATAGAGCACTTCCAGGAATGGGAGTTCATCCAAAGAGAGATGAGAGTGTTGGGGGTATATTACTGTAGGCCCCCTCCTGAGCACCTGCTCGGTTGATTACCTGACAACAAGAGCAGGGAAATTTGCCAAATTCTCCAAAAAGTCAATTCATCTATAATTTCACTCAGACACCAGCCTACCAATCACTCCCCAGGTTTTGGCTGGTAGATCCCCCTACAACCTTCTCACCTGCAAGAATATACAAGCAAAATATTCTCCAAGCAGCTGATTTCAATCAAAAATGCTATTTGCACTCATTTGACTCCATAAATGGTCGCTTGAAAGGATTTTGCTTTCTGAAGCAATGACTCCACACATCAATGTTTTCATCGAGTTTGAACTATCACATGAAACCAAAAGAATTGCTGTGGTCAAGGCCACAAGAGAGAGGGAATTTGGGATTGCGTTTTCTTGCTCTCAGTGTTGCACAAATCCCTCTTTCATTGCTTGTTTCAGAGCAAAGCCAGACAATTAAGGTCTCACATCTCTGTTTTATCAGCACCAGAGTGGCAGAGAAATATATATCCACCCAAGACAGATGTGTTTATGAACACAAGAGGTCTTAGCATGTGTCTAACACCAGCTGTTTGCATTTATAGGGACATATTGCATGGCTTACTAATGTGAAGCTCCTAACGCTGCTTACTCAACACCAAATAGCTGCCAGCTAACACTGGCTTCTGCCTCTCAATGTTAAAGTGTGCTAGTGGTCTTCAAAATTGACATTGCGGGGCACTCAGTTGGCGTACCCGGATAATGATTGGGCTCCTCGAACCCTTACTGTCCTGACTGTGGCTAGGAGTGCCATGAGTGGGGGCGGGATAAATCAATTGATTGTCAAACAGATTTGGCTGGCTGATTTTGTCCTCCTGCTATATTTTCCCCTGCCTCTAGGGGCCCCCTGGACCCACTAGAGCCCAGGAAAGCTTTCCCTGTTATAACCCCTTAGTTCTGCCCCTGGTCCCATGGGGCAGCATATAATTGTAGGGAGAAGGAGTTTCAGTCAATAGGGTATCCCATGATGCAACAGAGACTACTCCGGTCAATTGGATGCCTCTCTGGCTGGGCCAGCTGTGCTAGACATGCAATCCTCTGACATAATTAGTGCTCACGTCAGCTGGTGGTTTGCAGAGTGAAATGAAGTGGCAACTGGCATACATTTTAGGGTATGCTACATGCTACAAACCTTTCATACTGGTGGAGAGCTTTGCACCAATCACGCAGAACTACAGTCAGAGTTGGGCCTTCCAAATGAAAAAAAAAAAAAAGGGGTTAAATAAAAAACTCGTTTTTTGCAGTACAGTCAAGGCGGGTTTTTAAAGATGGCCTTAAAGACAGATTGGGGTAAAACAAACAAACAAAAAATTTTTTTTTTTGAAATGGTTCAGTCAAAATGTGAAATAAAACCCTTCTTGCAGATCCATAGCCGTTTCCAAACGGTACACTCATGCGCTAAGTACTTAAGATAGTATATCTAAAACATTTGAACCAGCTCTGCTCATGTGAAAATTATCTCTCCTCTAGTATAGATTGTCTGCCTGGCAAGAAATAAGGGAAGTAGTTTGAACTTGTTATATCTAACCTTCAATGAAACCTCACCTCCAGAGCTAATAAACAACAGAAACAGAACTGTGATGACCTTTAAACTTGCCTTCACCCTTTAACTGTCAATATCTTCCCTTTTCTAAAATTTCTCTCAAGGCCAACAACTTTTCCACAATTTTAATTTGTATGACATAAAGGCTCCCCCCCCCACCTCTCTCTCTCTCTCTCTCTCTCTCTCTCGCTCTCTGTGTTTGATTCCTTTATGTCATTGTTGTATTTCTATGAACAATGAGAAATATATGTCTGTATAAATTCCTTAATAATTTTTTTGCTGCAGAAGTATTGCTCTGGGAATATAACAAACAAAGAGAATACTGATCAAGGTCCCAGCTAAATTTGGAAAATGTGCTTGGACATCCAGGGCTGAGGTTGTGGCCTACCATCGGTTGCTGAAAGCAAGAAACTTGCACAACGCTGCCTGCCTGGCCGAGATACAAGACAAACTGCTCCACGGAGCCAGGACAGACAGACAGAGCCAGGACAAACAGGTAATCTCTGCCAGGGAAAGGAATCTGACACTAGGTTCACTGCATTTACCGTAAAGCAATGGGGATGCTTCCCTTTTGTGGAAGTGTCCTCCAGGGGGTTTTGATTTACGTTTTTTTAAAGGTAATTTGGTTACACAAAATTCACCATAATACTTATATTGTGAAACTGAATAAATGTTTTTGTGGAGAAAGGGGTGAGAGGGCGGCCTGATTGCAGAGACAAAATGTTCACCTACAAGATACATATATCCAGCTCACAAAATAAATGATGTGATATGTTCTGTCACTGTGCATTCCAAAAAGAAAAGAAAAGCCGAAGCGTCTAGTGTGATGGTGAAAAGCAGACAATGTAGGTGTTCTGACTGCTCGCAGAGGAAGTGAGTTCTAATTTTGGTGGGAGTTCCAGTCATGACCCCCCTCTCCACCCGCCATATCTCAACCCCCGCCCTCCCCCCCCCCCTTTTCCATGGCCCAGTAAGTAAAACACCACAGAGGTCCACGAGGCCGAAACAACATCTGGTGACCGCCACCTCCCACCCACCACTCCGCCTCCACCCCCGGCCTATCAGATTGAGATGATTATTTAATTACAGCAGCCTGGGCGAAACCAGAACCGCCCAACGCGCCTCACTTACAACCCCCCCCCCCCAAAACTAAAAAAATCCTATCCCCAATCATCATTTCCTGTTATTCCTTAAAGAACAACCTGGCAACAAGACCCTCTAGAACTCTAGAAATTAAAAGATGCTCACATTCTCCAGAGACCGTGGCAGAAACTAAAGAAAAGTTTAAATATTTTCATTTTTGGACATAGTGCAAGTGTCTTGGATGACAAAAGCAAAATGTAATGAAGAGATATTTTCAAAGATATTAAGTATTTTATTCTTATTGAATGATCATTGTAGTGTAGGTTTCAGCATAGTAGAATACATGGGATTCTTGAGATTTGGACCAGAGACTCACGTCCCCTACAGTGGACAAAGTTGAATTGCTGGGTCTGAGAAGGATATTGAGCTCACAGGGTTGTGGTGACATTGGTCACAATGCACATCCCTCCTGGTGTTTGTGCATGGCCTAGTACTTCTCCTTCTTTTGCACATACTGTTTCTGGGTACTGCTTCCTGCTTCTTGTAAAGACAACAACAGTCCTCTCCAAATCTGGAGAAAAAGAGGAGTGGTGGTATTCTGCAATATGTACAAGATACATAAGTCATAAGTACATAAGGTTAGAGTGGATAATCATAACCCTACAGTCAAGTGTTCCCTTTGAATCTCAGTTTGAAATGACACTTCTTAAAACACTAACTAACATGCCTGTCTAAATGACAAAGAAACTCATAGCGGTGTGTGTTTTACACAGAAAGCATGTGTTTCCAATAAGATTTTTAAATGTGTTTTCTTTTTTTTTGTGACACATTTTTATGTCAAACTGCTTGCTTGTGTTTTGAAATATAATTGCAGAATTGTAATTTTGAAATCAAAACATCACAACAATTATGCTCCGTAAACGTTTCTAATTTGCTAAAATACACAAGAATGAATGACAAAGGTTGCACTTTGGTGGGGCCTGAACAAGCACATTAGGCTCTGGCCGGTTTTGAGACAGATGTTCTTCTAGAACGGTAACCACTGTAATCTTTGCTTTTACTACACAAACAGGACAGGAGCAGTCCAAGTCCATACACAGGGCCTTTACAGAAACTCCCATGATGCTTTGGGTGACAAACAACAAAACTATTCCAACACAGAAAGTTCAGGACCCGTATGTGAGAAGAACATGTAGCCTATCCCTTTCATTCTCTTTATATAATTTTACCACGTTTTCCTGTCTTTTTTCTTTGTCTCTGCACATTTGAATCAACAGTTTTGAGTGACCCTAATGCCACCTGGATCTCCACACCAGAACCATAACAACTGAAGGGCCTGCACTCCTCTGAGGCACTCGTCTTCAAGCCGATAGAAAGATTTAACCCCAAATGAAAGAGAGGGTCCTTTCACTGAGCCTGGTAGCGTGTAGTGTGGTGCCATGTCAGAGCTGTTCAGAGAAAATAATGTTGCGGTAACTCCGCAATTCCATGCTGTGTTAAATGTACACTACCCTTGTCAGGATAAAGTCAATTGTGTTCCACCAAAATATCTCTTTTCCATGAACAGGTCCACAATTGTCAATATTTATTCCAGACCCTGAGAAAATGCTACCTTTGAAAATACACATGGAACAATTATTTTCATGTTTACCACATGGCATTAAAACCAAAGGCCAGGCTAAAGCAGTCATGATTTGTACACTCTCATTAATATGAGAGTCATGAATTCATAGTGTAAATCAGCCTTTTATTGTACGAGAGGCTTTCCACAGTGGATACCATCAGCAAGTGACTTAACATTTGCCTGTGAACTGATGGTCCTATGAATAGTGATCTGAGCTTTGATATCATTGCCCTAATTAGAGAATAACATTTATTCACCATAAATTCACCACTATGCCAAGCAGTTTATCCTTTGTCAAAACTGTATAATCCAATGCAAATCGAGTTTGTTTGCAAATGGCATGCACATTTAACTGTCAATTTGATAATGTGATATTCGTGCAAGTAGGCCTCTGGTCCTGGAATGTTTCTTCGTAATCTCCGACAATCAAAATACTGAAATACTACTTTCAGACTAAAAGGATCATAGTCAACAAGTGACACATAATTATAGCGAGACATACAGTATATGGTACATCAGCATACTAATATTGTTATTTATTTTCTAAACAAAACATTTTAAACATTTTTACTCCACTATCTCGAACAAGATAAAAAATAGGTAGGCATTTATTTTCAGCTCAACTCGTGCATTTGCCACTTGGACATGATCTTACGTTCTCCGGACATGTTAGTCAGCGCACGTGTTGAGCAAAGAGTAAAATAGGTGGATCTATAAAACAGATGATGTCATGCAGCAGTGCTTCAAACCCGAGCTCCAAGGAGGAGACGTAAGCTCTGTATGAGCTCAGGCACAGGCCCCAGAGCATGCTGGGAAGGGAGGCCTTCGTATTTCAAGCTTGCCTCATTACTATCTCTGAATCCCTTCCTTCCACAGCACGGAACAGCAAGTATCCCACATCCACTCAGCAGTTTCTCACCTCCCAGGACTCAAAATAAACACGGCGCAATGTGGAAAAAGATTCCATTTCCCAAGAATTCGCTGGAGAGCCCCCACCAGATGTTTGTAAACCATAACTTTGAAATATGGCACAAATGCTTACAGGCTGTCACATTGTGTAAATGTTGAAGAGAAGGACAAAAGTACATAATAACTACCAGATGAGAATTTCTGTATTTTTTTATTTATTTTTTTACTAATCAAGTTGGAACGCCAGGGAGTGTCCAAGTTTCATAAATCTGAAATATGTGCTAGGCTCGCAATTCTTACTTCCTTTCAATAATTTCCCAACTCACAACATACAGAGTGGAAGTAGAATGGTGTGAGCTTAGATCAGGGGGTAAGAAGTGAATTATCACACTGCAGTTAATTATAAAATCTAGACAAAGAGTTATCCAAACACAAAAAATCTGAGGAATATGAACAATATATTTCTCACTGTTCATAGAAATACAACAATGACATAAAGGAATCAAACACAGAGAAAGAAAGAAAGAGAGAGAGAGAGAGAGAGAGAGAGAGAGAGAGAGAGAGAGAGAGAGAGAGAGAGAGAGAGAGAGAGAGAGAGAGAGAGAGAGAGAGAGAGAGAGAGACCGAGAGAGAGAGAGACCTTTGACATTTTTGAAAGCCCTTTGTTTAACCTTAATTAAAGACAGATATATAGAGAATAAGAGAGAGAAAGCAAAAGAGAGTGAGAGAGAGAAATAGAGAGAGATAGAGTGAGGGAGAGTAGTTTGACCCTGTTCCTGAGAAAGCTCTGGTTATAATTGACATGAAGTTTGGCTCGCTATGAGAGTGTGCTAATGGGGGGTGTAACTCCCAATCCTCTCTCACCCCTGGAGAGGAGTCAAGGCCCCGGGCTCTCCACCCTTATTATATTCAATACCACTGGGACCAGATGTGGCACACAAGCACACAGCCGCAGAATCTCAGGTATCGCACAACCCGACCCCACCCCCACCTCCACGTCCGCCGCACACCCCTCACCAATCTACTCACTGTCACGCTCCTTTCACAGACGCTTGCTGTTCATCATCAGTATACCAGTACTAACAAATCTCACATCCTAATCATCAACAAAATATGTTTTTAAATGTTTTTTTTATTTTTTTTTAATCACGTTCAAAGTGATCAAAAAAATAAACACAATGGGTCAATTGCAGTGTGCTTACCTGGAACCTCAGGTTTAAACCCTAGACCACTGGTTCTCAAGTTCGGTCCTGGGGTCCTCCTGTGTATGTTGGTTTTCGTACCACTGTTGCAATCCCAGAATTTTAACAAGCAGTTAATTTTTCTTGACGAAATAATTTTGGCAGTAGCCAAATCTCCAGATAAGCATGCTCAATAAACACACTGAACAAAATCAAGCATATTCCACATCATTGGAATCATTCAGTGAATTTACCAAATAATCCACTCAGTAAATAAAAAACATGACATTTAACACATTCAACAACAGAGTTGCAATGAAAAAATAAACTTTTCACCCATTCAACAAAATAAACATGTGTATTCCAGATGAAGATGTGTAAATACTGTAGCTGCTTTTAATTTATTTAGATGTGATAGGGACAGCAACAGCGGAGGTGTAGCAATGTAGCAAATGTCAAAAATAACTTCAATGTAACCCTCTCTGTTTGCTCTCTCTCCCTGGTCTCTTTCTTATTTTTTATTTTACTTTGGTTGATATTAATCTCTCAAATACCCTGCCGAAATATGTATCATGTGCAATCTTATGATATTTAATATAATTATTAACTTATTTGAAAGGGACAATGCACATTAATAACATTTCTGTAAATGCGCCAGAGAGGCCAATTTTCATCTGTAGTCCCTGGGCTACATGCATAGGCGGAGGGTGAACCAACTGCAGGGTGAGGCAAGGATGGGGAGGGGGAGACGTCAACCCTCATGCAAGAGCACGCAGTGCGTGAGCAGTAAAAATGTTTGCGTTAATTTAATCGTAAACACAGTTTTTGGAGTACAAAGAGCCCATGTCGGCTTTAGTTGTAAAGTACCAGTAAAGTTGTGTTTAGGAGTTAGGGTTTATAAATCAAAGGTCCTTGAAGCTTTTGGAACTTTTGAATATTACACCATTTATTTGAATAGCACACAAATATAAATAAATAAATAAATAAATAAACAACACTTTAAAACAACACACGGAAAAATAAATGTGCAAGATAAGTGTTGAACGTCACAGCAGTGGCGCCCCCAGAAACTTTTCATCGGGGGTGGCCTGATGGGGCCACTGAAAATCTTATGTTGTTGCAGTATATAGGCTAGGTGAAAACTATGTCAATATGAGAGTTAAGGAATCGCAAACTGATTTGTTTCTTATTTTAATGTGTATCCTGTTTTAATGTGTTATGTATCTGTATATACATGTGTTAGGCGATTCATTGTTCTTCAAATAGGCTAGTAGTTGTCCTTTTCCTTAAAAAGAAAAATATACAGCTTTAATTTGAAAGAGTAGCTACATTGATTGTAAGGAACAAAACATTTACTGGGAACAAGTTTACTCGAGTTTAAAAACACCACACAGAGGCCTCCAATTTTCAATACAGCTTTATTTGGCTGTTGCTGTGTCTTTTTGAACATGAAGATATTATATTATATATGTCCAAAAATGAAAAACAAACCTAAAAAGCATAATCATGGACAGCAATATACATTTTACTATAATTAAATTTACTATAACACAATATTCATATCGCTGCTTTATTAGGCTACATTCTTCTCAGCCCATTTAATCCACAGTTATCATAGGCTAGGCTATTTGTAGCCTACGGTTTTTATTTTGTTTGTTTTTTAAAGGGTTTCCGCGTTGTTATGGTTTTGAAAGCTCCGCGCTATGATGGCTATGATGCAGCTTTGGCAAAAACTGGTATGCAGTAACAGCATAGGCTTTTTCTTTTATTTATTTATTAATTTTTTTGAAAGATGGCATTTTCCGATATAATAGCTGACTTGTGGCGAAAGTGCCGCCGTGGTGATAGATTCCCAGATAGCAAGGAAACATTGAATCAATGTTCAATTTTTTGTTGATTCAAAAAATTATGGTTCTTTGGATGCCCACAACTTTTTTGTTAGTGGATGATAATATTTTGCACTTGCAAATATAATACTGTAACTCCGATATATATATAATGTATAATAGCACTCAGATTTATCCACATTCCACTACAAACTATTTGCATATGGTCAAAATGTGTTAGCGTTTCTTACAGCAATATTAGTTAGCCATAAATTGACTATTGGATAACTTATTTTACTTAGGCTACCTGTGCCTGCTGCATACATAAGCATGTGGAGTTTCAGGGTCCCACATTTTTCCCGACGCCTCATGTCTTATTGCTCGGATCCACTTTTCTCATCTTATGGGCTCCGTTTTGCGGTTCGGAATCTTATAAAACCGCAATTTTTTTTTATTTTAAATCTTGTTTGTAGTGCATCCCACCAAACAACAACTTTTAGGCATTTTTATGCTGTTAGCTAACGGATCGAAATGACAAGAAGGCACGTCAAGTCAATGGAGGGCGAGAGCGGGATGTGTGTCCCAACCCCCCCGGGATGCACAGGGCCTATTTGCGCTCAGTCTCTTGGCAGTGCACTGTGCAGCAGCAGCGCAGTGACGGACGGTCAAAAGCGGCTATGCATTTGTTATTTTCTTTCACGTGCATGAACTATGATGAAAAATGTAATTATTGATGATTTAAATGAATAGTACCTCATGTAAAAATATCAGATAGAAGCATATTTTGCATATGCGACTCGCGAGGGGGGGCTAGTGGGGGGGCCAGCGATAGTGGGGGGGCCAGCGATTGTATCAGGGTGGCCGTGGCCCACCCTGGCCACCCCTTGGCGGCGCCACTGCGTCACAGAGGTAAAATACTGTTAGACAGTAGCTTGTGGTGTTGCTGATGTAAAATACTTTTAGATAGTAGCTGAGTTGCTGGGTAAAATACTGTTAGATAGTAGCTAGCCTATATAGTTAGTGTTGCTGAAGTAAAGTTTATCCCTTCAGTAAAGACGGTAAAACAACAATATACTATCAATACTACCTTTTGTTAAAACATTGCATTTTTTAAAGCTTTTACCTTTTTGGGCTTCAAAAATTTGGATGTGATTTTATTTGCCGTTTTCGCAATTATTCTCATTTTGATGGTCGTGATTTTCTTTTGGCGGTCCATGAAAACATTTTGGCGGACGCCAAATAATTTACCATGTAGGAAAAATCCTGACACGCCATAAAAAATAACACTTTTTTTTTTAGTTACAGTGCCCTCCACAATTATTGGCACCCCTGGTAAAGATGAGTAAAAAGAGTTATTAAAAAATTTAAATTTTTCACAAAATTAGAAAAATCCAACCTTTAATGGAAGTAAATTTATTCTGAGAAAAAAAATCCCTCATCAAAAAATAATTATTTTTATTTCTCTTTATCTATACCAAATATGTTGTGATCTCACTCCCGTCCTGTTGTTAAACCGTGTTTTCCATCCGTTTCACCCTGATTCTCTACTCGTCCCTCAGCCTATCCCGATTCCCTGTGTTTCGTGCATTCTGCACGCTTCGCTCTGTTAACCACATTCGCACGCAGGTGCTAATTGACATCAATTAAAGTGGGTATTTAGTCACCCGGTGCTCTCTGTCCTGTACCAGTTCATTAACGCTCTTCGTGTGAAACCTCTGGTCGTATCGTCAAAGTCTGCGTTGCAAAACTAAGTTTTATAGTATCTAAAGTCTAGCTCTGTGTAGGCGTTTACTCGCCCTGCTACCTGGTCAAATGTTTAAGTCAACTCGCTTCAGGAACGGAACTACCAGCTGTTCAGTGCCTGGCTTACTATGCTAACCTTGTCTGCTTCAATCTGCCTACCTGCAGTCATTGCTATCCCTGCCAGTGTCGCGGTTGCTGCTGAGGTGCTGTCTACGCCAACTACCCTGCTGTCGCTCTTGTGGTCTGCCCGGATTCCACTCCATTGTTCCTACTGCTAGACGGCTAACCCCGTAACTGAACTGTCTGTGTTATATGTTCTCCCTATGCTTCAGGAGTCTTAGTCGAAGCATAAATTATTGGATGCCTAGCGCTCCCACTCCGTCTGACTGTCTGCCTGTCAAAGTCCAGTTCCGGCTTGGAACCGTTGCTTCCTGGGAATCGAGTCCAGTTCTGGCCTGGAACAATAACTACCTGTCTTCTTCCCTACTGCAGGAATTATCCCTGGTCAAGCAATAAATATCTGATTATTGAACTTCCTTTGTCTGAGTCGTGCGTTTGAGTCCAGTCCATATCCGGGGTCGTTACATATGTCTCACTCTGTTTCCATTCTTGGTGACGATATTGATGTAGTCAATATTGCCTCCATATTCTCCTTCCATCCCTTTGCTGCCGAGGTGTTGCATGCTGCCCTGCTAATATATAGATGCAAAACATCCACAGGGGTAGCCTTGCCGGATTCTCGTCTTTTAAAGCTCGCAACTCCACTATTGACTGAGTCCCTGGCCTGCATCTTTAACATGTCTCGTGTGCTCCCAAATGTATAAGGTATGCAAGGCAGCCCCAGCTTGGTAATGGTGGTGACCACAGTTATTTAAATAATTATTGTGACATTTCAAAGCATTCATGATTAGCTACAATTCTAGTGCCATTGGATAATGTCAAACTTCTTGCCTTTTCATCTCGCAATTGCATCTTGAATAAGTTTTAAGCGTCTCTCCTGAATAACTGCCAATCAGGCTTTAGAGCTGATAATAGCACCATTTCTGCTGTATACCTGGTCATAAATGGTATTGCTAATACCCTTCATATGAAGCACTGTGCAGCCCTCTGTCTTGGGCTGCATTCGAAAAGTCCCAAAAAAAAATTTCCTTTCCTTGCAACTTTTTCTTAACCTCGCCAGAAAATGTCATGGGGGTCAAGGAAAAGTTGTGAGGAGATATTTAGAAGGAATCTGGCGTAACTGTGGAATTCGAACCTCCTTCTCTATGTTACGTCGTGGTGCGGTGTCCAGTGATATTGACGTGACTGTTCAAAATAACGAACTACAACTTCACGAAAAATTACGACAAAAGGCGCATCATTGCCGTCTGCATTTCACTTGAACCGTTCATTTTATCTCGGCGAAAGTTAGCCTGTTAACAAATTTGGTGTATTGTCTGATTGTGTCATTGTTTGTTTGCTTTCTATTATAAGTCAATAATAACCAACAATACTAGCAATTCACATTTAGATTTCTGGCATTTCTCAGATGTTCGCCTTGTTGTTTGAATTCGGTAGGTTCCGGAAAACTCCAATGCTTATGGAAACATTGACGTCATTGCATTGCGGGGCGCGAATACTACCTTCCTTCTGAAAATGATAATACAGAGCATCCTTTGTCAAAGGACGGATAAAAGGAATTGTGAAGCTCCTTTCCTTCTCAATATAAGAAATTCGAAAATGAGTCAGGATAAATAACCCTTGCAGTGATCCATCCACATCTACTCCATATCTGGCAACAGAGTGATGGTTTGGGGCTCGTTCGATAGCTCAGACCCTTGATGACTTACAGCCATTTAGCCAGCCATGTGTTCCATACTGTACCAGTGTAATTTACGGCTGAATCTAGTCTCACCCCCCAATTCCCGTAGAGATCCATTCAAATGCAGAGAGCTTATAGTATCGCTTGTAACAGTACCTGGAAATAAGATATCGAGAGTCTTTTGATGTTGATGGGTCACAGACTTCAGGAAGTAACAGCATGCAAAGAATATGTGTCCAAATATTAAATGATACTTTAAAAATATGTTAAAACAAAGGGTATGAATACTTATGTAAATGAGAAATTTCAGTTTTAAATTTTTAATACATTTGCAAAAAATTCTAAAAACATGTTTTCACTTTGTCATTATGGGCTATTTTGTGTAGAATTTTGAGACAAAAAATTAACTCAATCTATTGTAGAATATGTCTGTAATGTAATAAAACATAGAGAAGGTAAAAGGGGTGTTCAGACTTTCCGGCTTGACTGTATATGCATTATACGCACACAAGCGTTCAAAAGTCTCTCTCTCTCCCTCTCTCTCGCCCCCTCCATCTCAGCTTCTGTCAATTAAATTTCCCAGTGCTTTATTGCCATGGCATGAAAGTGATTTTGCCGAAGCAAAAGAATTCTGTATTGACATAAAATGCATTTATTGCAATGCCATTAAAGCCCAATGAAATATGAATGATATTGTATCATGAGCATGATACAAAAAATCGAAATACTAATTTGTCACAATTTAATTGTCTTGTTGTTTTTAATGACAATTACAAAGAATAACCGTGGCAAGACTGATTATGGCATTGATGTTGACACTACTCTCTCTCTCTCTCTCTCCGTCTCTCTCTCTCTCTCTCTGTCTCTCCATCTTTCTTTCTCACTTCGTGCTTCTCCCTCTGACAGATAAGTGGGATGCAGACTTAGATTAAACGTGCTTGAAGTTTCCCTTCTGGACGTTACTAGCCTGTATTCCGTTGAGAATAAGTGCCCATCTTTGTGTGAACGCGGGAGCCGCGGCGCCATAGGTGCTTCGATTTAAGCAGGATCGATCCTCTTAAGGACGCGATACAGGGAAGAGGGGCCCATAAACACGTCAAATAGGCGGTAATGAATTGCTCCATGGTAGTGGAGGAAGCTGTCTGCACATACCGGCAGAATGATACATTACAGAGCGTACCTCACCCAGCCGTCCAGAGCGTGCGGGGTTAACACAGAGCGCTGGTGGAACAGGGGTCACGCACTGACTCACTGGCATGGATGCAACACACTGGTGGAACAGGGGTCACGCACTGACTCACTGGCATGGATTCAACACACCGGTGGAACAGGGGTCATGCACTGACTCACTGGCATGGATGCAACACACCGGTGGAACAGGGGTCATGCACTGACTCACTGGCATGGATTCAACACACCGGTGGAACAGGGGTCATGCACTGACTCACTGGCATGGATGCAACACACCGGTGGAACAGGGGTCATGCACTGACTCACTGGCATGGATGCAACACACCGGTGGAACAGGGGTCATGCACTGACTCACTGGCATGGATGCAACACACCGGTGGAACAGGGGTCACGCACTGACTCACTGGCATGGATGCAACACACTGGTGGAACAGGGTTCACGCACTGACTCACTGGCATGGATGCAACACACCGGTGGAACAGGGTTCACGCACTGGCTCACTGGCATGGATGCAACAAAAACAAGCCACAAGCATAAATGAATAGAAAAGTGCAGGTGATTTTAAGGGGGTAACGGAGTCTGTGAAGCAGACTTTAACAGGCCCTGGGGCGCACTGGGGTTGGGACCATGACCAACTGGAATGGGGGAAGTGAGAGAGAGAGAGGTTAAAGGTTAAAGAAATACTGTTTATCATAGTTTGTTCTGGCAAAGGGGAATGTTATATTGTTTAATTTGTTTTGTTTCGGTTCATTTATTTTTATGAAATTTTATTTGCATTCTTAAATGCTATTTTTAATGTTTGTGGTGTATTTTATTTTACTGAAAGAGGAAGGGTAAGGAGGGGGAGGGCAATGCATGTTTCTCTATTCCGCTAATAAACTAAGCGAATATCACAAAAATCTGCACATTTCTCACAGTGAAAGTATTTTGTGATCTTCCTAACCCTGCAGTGATAGGATAGGTAGCGGTGGGGTGTGAGCAAATGAGGAAGCAGGGCAAAAGTGTCACAAGAGAGAGAGGGAGAGAGAAATAGAGAGGTATTAGACTCAGATGTGGGTGGAGCGCAGACCAGATGCCCTGGGATTCCCTGGCTAAGTGTTACTTTTCTCTCAGGCCAGATGTTACTGGGGCTGAGGATCGCTGGGGACCCGCCAAATTAATGTTGAATGATTATCGGAGCTCAGCTTGCATGTGTTTTAAATGTTTTTATTATGATGGATGACGGTCAAAATCCCCCTAGCTGATCCCAACCCCTCGTCCCCGGGGACAAATCGGAAAGTACATACCACCATTTCTCTCTCTTTCTCTCTCTCTCTCTCTTGTTTCTTTTCCTCTAGCCTTTTTCTTTACCCACTGCCAAACATTAGTGAACGCAGGGCACAGAAAATGCATGTAGCATAATGGCCAATGAAGAGGAGCAATAATATGTTGTTAAAATCAGTCATTTCACAGCGGCTGTCCAGCGGGGCAAGACTTGGAGACAACTTGGAGACGGCTTTGTGTGCTGTCCTCTGAGCTGAGTAGAAGAACTGGAACATCCCATGCACTGGAGCAGCGTGGTTTTATGGAGTCGCTAACAGCAGGAGGTCGCTCCTGCTCAGCCCCATCTCTTGAGTCGCCTCGGTAACCCTTTCCAGACACCCGTGAGCGCACTCTCTGGAGCTCTGACATCAACGCAATCCTGTAGCCCCATGTCAAATCGCCTAAGCATCATTAGCTGCCAGGAAAAACTCTGCTTAAATGCTCTTCCATGGTTCCGTCCAGCAACTATAGGAAGGGAAAAACAAGGAAGGGACATTCAAATAAAATGAAATAAACAATATTTGTCATCCAAAACACTTATTTTATGTCAAAAATATTTAAATACATAATAATACTTTTTTTTTCTGCCAGGTCTCAGGAGGATAACTGGCTGTATGATCATACAGAGAAGGAAGAGTAGGCTACAGTAATCTCAGTAATAGTGAATAGTACAGTAAAATGCACGTAGGCTACAGTAATGGTAAATGGTAAATGGACTGCACTTATATAGCGCCTTTATCCAAAGCGCTTTACAATGGCCACTCACTCACCTGTTCACACACACATTCACACACCAATGGCGGCAGCTGCCATGCAAGGTGCTAGCCTGCTCATTGGGAGCAATTTGGGGTTCAGTGTCTTGCCCATGGACACTTCGACATGTGGACAGGAAGAGCCGGGGATCGAACCGCCAACCCTACGATCAGCGGACGACCCGCACTACCTCCTGAGCCACAGCCGCCCACAGTAATCTCAGTAGTAAAATGTGTGGGACTGGCTGGATGCAGGAGGAGCTGGAGCGGGGCCGGAGAATGGCAGACAAACCGGAGGACAAGCGACGGGAGCAGGGAAGGCGATGCAGGCAGGTGGGTACAATGAGACAAAACTATACAAGGGATTAACAACACACTGGATAGACTGAACGAGTTCCAAAGATAAGGGAAACAAACACAACTAGATACACTAGAGTACGAAACCGCGACGAGACAGCAAACAAAGAGGGAATATATAGTCGAAGAATGTAATGAGCGCGTGCAGCGTGAGAATGTATGCGAGAGTGATTAGCAGCGTGTGGAATGCAAGTGTGAAATGCGGGTGATTGGATGAGGGATAATGAGGGTAACGAGAGGAAAGACCACGCCCAACCTGCACACACACGGAAGACCAACGCAAAACATGAAAGAACAGGCACGAAACGAGGGGAAAGAGGGAAAACACGGAGAACATAAGAGAAGGTGAACTGGAAGGGCGGAGACGGACGTAACAGCCTTGAGTTGAGATATTTTACATCGCTTTGGGAAGCGAGGTGGCTAACCTTCACTAACCACTGTGTCTTAGGGGTCCGAGAGCTTCCTGTCAGTGCTTCTGTGCTGCACTGCATGAAAAGCTGTGTTTACGGGGAGCGGAAACTTTACTGTATCTGGCCATTTGCGAACGCGTGTCTTGCGTCAGAAAACGGACATAATTTTGTACACAGACGTGTGCTTGTCCAAGAATTTGTCAAAAATGACCAGACATGGTCTTCCACTTTTCCTAATCGGGAATATCCGAGTCTAGAAATCCCCGATCACAGACCCAGCCAGGGAGAAGCTAGAACTACCGCTCACGACCGACACACGGCAAATTTCACTGAAACTCCACTTTTCAAGCAGCGTTGACGTCACAACACAGAGGCAGAGAGAGGAAGAAAGAGTGGAAGCCATATATCTTCATTGTTGCGTTCAGCACTTAAATACTGAACTGTCTCATTAACTTGCAAATCTTCCATTCTGCCTGTTTGACACACAACATTACTTATCAATTAGCCTGTCTTCTGACTTTGCATTTCTCTCATTATATTTCCCTGGCAACTAATGATGCTTAGGCAATATGATTAATACAAATAAATATATAATTTGTGGCATTGCCACAAAACATCAATCAGATCCCCATGTCATTTCAATGCAAAAAATATTTGTCAAAAAAAAGTTGGCCCTGGTACCTCAGTAAGTTAAACATTACTTCATTAAGTTGTGTTGATGGAGTGACAATATTCAAAAGCTGACTATTGAAACAGGACACAGTGTCAGTGCGCAGCCTGTAATGGCACGGCAGAACCGGGTGATAAGAATCAAACAAAGGTGGCATCTATGATCGATGGGAGATGAGATTAATTCACAGTATTAAGTATCATGACATTAGTATTGTCACGAACCAAACACGGGCTGAACCCAAATGCACGACCAAGAGACAGGGAAACAGGAATGGGTGTTTATTAGGAGCTTTGGGGTAGTCCCAAGCTCAACACAAACTTAACACAAAGTCAAAAGTGTCCAGGAAGTAGCGAACTGCTCCAAACCGGAGCTGGGCTTGTACTGGGCCAGGAGGCCCACACTGGAACCGGATCACGGGAACGAAGGTTTGTTCCGAACCGGAACTGGACTTGAACTGGACCGGAAGATCCAACAGGAACTGGATCACGGGAATGAAGGATTGGTTCCGAACCGGAACTGGACTTGATCTGGACCGGGAGGTCCAACAGGAACTGGATCACGGGAACGAAGGTTTTGTTCCGAACCGGAACTGGACTTGATCTGGACCGGGAGGTCCAACAGGAACTGGATCACGGAAATGAAGGATTGGTTCCGAACCGGAACTGGACTTGATCTGGACCGGGAGGTCCAACAGGAACTGGATCACGGGGACGAAGGTTTTGTTCCGAACCGGAACTGGACTTGATCTGGACCGGGAGGTCCAACAGGAACTGGATCACGGGAACAAGGCTTTTGTTCCGAACCGGAACTGGACTTGATTTGGACCGGGAGGTCCAACAGGAACTGGATCACAGGAACGGACTCTGGACCGGAGGGTCCAACAGGAACTGGGCTGGAGGCAGAGAATGCAACTGCGCAGGCAACGTTGGTCTTGGCGGGGGTACCGCAACACAGACAGGGAGACTGGACTGCTACAGGCTGGATCCATGGAGAACATTGGTCTGGGAACCAAGGAGGTAGATCGGGGGGAACCCACAGCAGAGCTTTAGTGAAACAGCACCAACATACAGGAGACCATGAAACGCACGAACAACGTTAACGAACTGGTGCCGAATAGCAGCCAGCGAGAGGTATAAGTAGGGGAGTGAAATTGAAACCAATAACCAAAAGCATGAGGAATGTAACCAAGGGTGATTGACTAATTGACTGGTGCGGAATGCATGCAGGAAGGGGGAAAGGAGATAGGTTGAACCTAAAGTGAGGGAACAGAGAGAATCAGACAGAAGGGGCACGCCCAGCCTGTAGCGACAGGGAAAACACGGACACAGGGAATCCATCATGACACGGGAGGAAAGGGAAAACATGGAGAACGGACAGGAAGGGAGCGGAACGTTACAGTACCCCCCCCTCAAAGAACGCCACCTGGCGTATCCGGAGGCCTAGTTTTGTCCGGGAACTGCTTGTGGAAGTCCGAGATGAGAGAGTGGTCCAGAATGAGGCTCTTGTGGAGCCAGGACCGCTCCTCCGGGCCATAACCCTCCCAATCGACCAGGTATTGGAAGCCCCGGCCCTTGCGGCGAATGTCGAGTATCCGACTCACCGTGTAGGCCGGGGCGTGGTCGATGATCCGGGGCGGGGGTGGAGTGACCGCCGGGGCACTGAGGGGGCTGGAGGCGACAGGCTTTATCTGACTCACGTGGAACACGGGGTGGACCTTAAGGGAAACAGGAAGGGAGAGTTTAACAGAAACGGGGTTGACCAGACAAACAATGGGGAAGGGACCAATAAACCGGGGTTGAAGTTTCTTGGATGACGTGGGGAGGGGAATATTGGCTGTGGACAGCCAGACCTGCTGACCGGCCCTGTACTGCGGGGCTGCGGTCCTGTGAAGGTCCGCCAGACGCTGGGTACGGGAGTTTGAGCGAAGGAGTGCGGTGCGTGTGAGTTTCCACGTCCGCTTGCATCTCAGGAAGTGGGACTTGACGGTGGGAACTGCCACCTCGGCTTCCTGGGCCGGGAGGAGGGGAGGTTGGTACCCCAATGAGCACTCGAAGGGCGACATCCCCGTGGATGCGCATTTCAGGGAGTTATGCGCATACTCCACCCAAGGGAGGAAACGGCTCCAGGAAGCGGGGTTGCGAGCAGTAATGCACCGCAGGGCGGCCCCCAGGTCCTGGTTCGCCCTCTCCGCCTGGCCGTTGGTCTGGGGATGGAACCCCGATGACAGACTAGCCGACGCACCCAGGGCCACACAGAACGCCTTCCACACCTGGGAGGAGAATTGGGGCCCACGGTCCGATACGATGTCGGATGGGATCCCGTGCAGCCTGACCACGTGCAGCACCAGGAGCTCCGCTGTTTCGAGGGCGGAAGGGAGTTTGGGAAGAGGGATAAAGTGAACCGCCTTGGAGAACCGGTCCACAATAGTCAGGATGGTGGTGTTGCCCTCTGATAATGGTAGCCCGGTGACGAAGTCTACCCCAATGTGACTCCAAGGACGGCCCGGGACCGGGAGGGGGTGGAGAAGCCCGGAGGGAGGCTGGTGGGATGCCTTGCTCCTGGCGCAAACGGGGCAGGCTAGGACAAACGCACGGGTATCCCCCTTGAGGGTGGGCCACCAAAAGCTCCTCCTGGCCAGGGCGATGGTTCTGGCAACCCCTGGGTGACAAGCCAGACGGGAGGCGTGAACCCATTCCAGAACCTGGGGACGGACAGAGTCGGGCACAAACAGAGAGGGGTTAGGGTTATTGCGGGGATCCGGTTGGGAGGCCTGGGCGGCCTTCACGACTTCTTCGATCTCCCAGGACACCGCAGCCACAATACAGGAAGTGGGTATAATGGGCTCCGGGTCAGCAGGACTGGAGGGGGGGGAAAAAATACGGGACAGGGCATCAGCCTTGGTGTTACGAGAGCCAGGGCGGTAGGTGACTGAAAAATTAAAACGGGCAAAAAACAGCGACCACCTAGCCTGACGGGCGTTAAGCCTCTTGGCGGACCTTATATAGATTAAATTGTGGTGGTCCGTGAGGACAATAAAAGGGTTACCTGCCCCCTCCAGCCAATGACGCCATTCCTCCAGTGCCAGCTTTATTGCTAGAAGTTCCCGGTCCCCGACATCATAATTGCGCTCGGCGGAGGACAGTCTCCGGGAGAAGAAGGCACAGGGATGGAGCTTGCTGTCCAAGGCGGCACGCTGAGACAGAATGGCCCCCACCCCGGTGTCGGAGGCATCAACCTCCACAGTAAACTGACGGGTGGTGTCGGGGTGACAGAGAATGGGGGCAGTGGAAAATCGAGCCTTGAGTTGTTCAAAGGCCCGTTGAGCCTCGGGATTCCAGCAGTAGGGAATGGACGTGGAGGTGAGTTTGGTAAGTGGGGCAGCAATGACACTGTAATTGCGGATGAACCGACGATAAAAATTGGCGAACCCGAGGAACTGTTGGAGGTGCTTACGTGAGGATGGTTGGGGCCATTCTGTCACCGCCTTGACTTTGGTAGGGTCCGCCCGGATACTGCCCTTCTCAATGATGAAGCCGAGGAACGGGACAGACGAGACGTGGAACGAGCACTTCTCGGCTTTCACGAAGAGTTGGTTCTCCAGTAGCCGCTGGAGAACCTCCCGGACGTGGAGAACGTGTTCCTGGGGGGATTTGGAGAAAATTAGGATGTCATCTATGTAGACAAAGACACTCTTGCCCGACAGGTCACGCAGGACATCATTCACCATCCCCTGGAAGACTGCTGGGGCATTAGTGAGGCCGAACGGGACCACCAGGTACTCGTAGTGGCCCAACGGGGTGTTGAATGCAGTCTTCCACTCGTCCCCCTCGCGTATACGCACCAGGTGGTACGCGTTACGGAGGTCGAGTTTGGTGAAGATGACTGCCTGGGAGAGGGGTTCAAAGGCAGTGTTAATGAGGGGAAGAGGGTACTTGTTGCGGACCGTGACCTCATTGAGACCCCGGTAGTCGATGCAGGGCCGCAATGAGCCGTCCTTCTTCCCAACGAAGAAGAACCCTGCACCAACCGGGGATGAGGAGGGACGGATTATGCCTGACGCAAGTGACTCGTGGATGTAGGTCTCCATGGCCAGCTTCTCCGGGCCCGACAGGCTGTAGAGGCGACCAGATGGAAGCTTGGCTCCCGCCAGCAGGTCGATGCAACAGTCGTAGGGTCTGTGGGGAGGCAAAGACAGGGCACGTGACTTTGAAAACACTTGTGACAGGTCATGATAATGGCTGGGAACATTGGCTAGGTCGGGTACAGGAGGGATAGGTCTGTTACTCGTGGCCCCCGGGGGGGGTAGAGCGGAGCGGAGACAGTTGGCTAGACAGTGGCCGCTCCATGCCAGGATGCGACCGGCTAGCCAATCGATGTGGGGGTTGTGGAGGCGCAGCCAGGTCTGTCCCAGGACCATGGAGGACTGTTTGGAGTGGATCAGTAGGAGTTGGATCGTCTCCCGATGATTTCCAGAAACAACGAGCTGTAGGGGAACGGTGGAGTGGGTTACTAACCCCAGACTCCTACCGTCCAGGGCGTGAGCAGTGATGGGGTTGGGTAAGGCCTCCGTGGGGATCCCGTATCTCTTGACAAAGGTGATATCAATGAAACTGGAATCGGCCCCGGAGTCGATCAGGGCAAATGTAGAGGCGGTGTTGTCCCTCCACAGGAGAGTGACCTTGAATTCAAGGCGGTTCTGGGCCGCATGGTTTGGGATGATGGGGGTCGTCAGTACACCCAGTCTTACTGGCGAGCCCTTTCTTTTGGGCGGAAGACGGGAGGGATTCTTCTCTCGCTCACGGGCCCGGGTTCTGAGACGGTTATCGATGGCGATAGCCAAGCTGATGAGGCCATTGAGCGAGTTAGCTTCCTCCCGAGTCGCTAGCTGGTCCTTCAGCTCCTCGCTGAGAGCCTGACGAAAGGCCCCCTGAAGGGAGGTGTCGTTCCATCCCGCCTCAGCAGCGAGGGTGCGGAACTGGATGGCCATCTCCGCTACGCTGCGGCTGCCCTGTCGGACCTGTAGGAGGCGCTGGGTAGCGTCTAGACCGCAGATCGGGTGGTCAAAGACGCGCCGCATCTCCGCGGTGAAGAGGGCGAAGTTGTTGCACGTCGGAGCCTGACTGTCCCAAATAGCTGTGGCCCACTCCAGAGCACTGCCTCCCAGGCTGCTCATGACGAAGGCGATCTTGCATGGGTCGGAGGCGAAGGAAGTGGGCTGCATGCGAAAGACGATGTCGCACTTCATTAAAAATTCGCGGCACCTCCCCAGCCCCCCGCGGTATAATTCGGGGTGTTGAACTCTGGGCTCCCGGCCAGGAGAGGGGACCGGAACCTTGGGAGACAGTTCGGGTGTTGGGCCCACAGGGATCCGAGGAAGAGGCAGGTGAAGCGCTAGTTGAGCAACCTGCTCCGTAAGCCTCCCCAGCACTTCCAACACGTCGTCCATCCGGTGGCCCTGTTGGTCGCTGACCGCGGATTGGGTGCGGAAGGCGTGGCGGATCCGCTCGAGGTCGGCTGGGTCCATGTTTTAAGACCAGTTCGTTCTGTCACGAACCAAACACGGGCTGAACCCAAATGCACGACCAAGAGACAGGGAAACAGGAATGGGTGTTTATTAGGAGCTTTGGGGTAGTCCCAAGCTCAACACAAACTTAACACAAAGTCAAAAGTGTCCAGGAAGTAGCGAACTGCTCCAAACCGGAGCTGGGCTTGTACTGGGCCAGGAGGCCCACACTGGAACCGGATCACGGGAACGAAGGTTTGTTCCGAACCGGAACTGGACTTGAACTGGACCGGAAGATCCAACAGGAACTGGATCACGGGAATGAAGGATTGGTTCCGAACCGGAACTGGACTTGATCTGGACCGGGAGGTCCAACAGGAACTGGATCACGGGAACGAAGGTTTTGTTCCGAACCGGAACTGGACTTGATCTGGACCGGGAGGTCCAACAGGAACTGGATCACGGAAATGAAGGATTGGTTCCGAACCGGAACTGGACTTGATCTGGACCGGGAGGTCCAACAGGAACTGGATCACGGGGACGAAGGTTTTGTTCCGAACCGGAACTGGACTTGATCTGGACCGGGAGGTCCAACAGGAACTGGATCACGGGAACAAGGCTTTTGTTCCGAACCGGAACTGGACTTGATTTGGACCGGGAGGTCCAACAGGAACTGGATCACAGGAACGGACTCTGGACCGGAGGGTCCAACAGGAACTGGGCTGGAGGCAGAGAATGCAACTGCGCAGGCAACGTTGGTCTTGGCGGGGGTACCGCAACACAGACAGGGAGACTGGACTGCTACAGGCTGGATCCATGGAGAACATTGGTCTGGGAACCAAGGAGGTAGATCGGGGGGAACCCACAGCAGAGCTTTAGTGAAACAGCACCAACATACAGGAGACCATGAAACGCACGAACAACGTTAACGAACTGGTGCCGAATAGCAGCCAGCGAGAGGTATAAGTAGGGGAGTGAAATTGAAACCAATAACCAAAAGCATGAGGAATGTAACCAAGGGTGATTGACTAATTGACTGGTGCGGAATGCATGCAGGAAGGGGGAAAGGAGATAGGTTGAACCTAAAGTGAGGGAACAGAGAGAATCAGACAGAAGGGGCACGCCCAGCCTGTAGCGACAGGGAAAACACGGACACAGGGAATCCATCATGACACGGGAGGAAAGGGAAAACATGGAGAACGGACAGGAAGGGAGCGGAACGTTACAAGTATAAAGAATTAAACTGCCATTTTTTTTGGAATGCCAAAATTTCTTGGAATTTTGCAAACAGAAGGCTACTGGTGAACATTATCAATATGAGGTCTACCGTTATGTGGCTTTCTGGTACATGTGTAATTCTTCCTTGCATTTTTTATTGATTATATTACTGGCTGAAAAGAGACCTCTGCATATTGAATGACCTGAATAACGTATCTACGTGAATCTTTCCTGACAGCCTAAATAACCTCAACTTAGTCACTATTAGCTAAACGCATTGTTTTCAGCAGGGATTTTGTAGTATCTGTAACTTTCTGCTGTTTGTTTCGTATGATTACATTTAGCAGGCAGTTTTTTTGGGGGGGGCATTACATGGCATTAATGACAATATTATCCATTTTGAAATTAAGCATAAAACAGTGTGATTATTAGAATGGTGCACTGCTTTGTGTTAATGGGGTTTAGCATTTATCAGAACTGATGCTATGCCTCTTTATACTGTTGCATCAATAACATCACTGAGCAACTGAGCTGGGTTGCATCTGCCACTTTCTGTTTATACAAACAATCAAACCGTAAGTGTAATGTATGCAAATGATGATGCTGGTTTGTCATAAAGAGTTCAGTGGCCCTGCACTCCTACGTCAACAGTGAAATGGAGAAATGGAACAAACAGCCTATTTAATGTGACATCCATTAGATACCACCGGTTCTCTCATTAGCTGAACTCCCTGAAAATTACTAGCTGCAATTAGACTAAATATTAGCAGAAAGTAATATTGTTTTTTTGTTGTTGTTTTTTTTTTTACACAGCTGTGGGAGTGCTTTTTAACGTCAGATAAGGTGATATAGAAACATAGATGAAGGCATTTGCTGCCGTATGAAAAACTTTTTGTCTAAAACAATAATAAACTTGCAATGACAGAATCGGTTATTTCACAAATTATTGCAACTGTTTTTTGCCACCGCGTAAAACCCATTGAAATAATAGCATCGTAACAAGCGCAACAATTTTCTCTAGTAGCTTGAGGTAATAATTCATGTTCCCCATTATATTGTTATTATATGGATTTGTCCCGTCCTGTGTGGGGGTCACATTTTTATATAGCGCTGGATCGTCACAGTTTTGCGCTGGATCGTCACAACTGGACGGCACAGTTTTGTCTCGCTGTAAAACAGTTTAATAAAAATGATTTAATGACGTGTTACCTAGGAGTGAGAAATGCTCTTTCTCTGTACAGAGTGTAGGGATTTAGCGAAGATGTTCCTTTCTGAGTCCTCGGCGGGATGGGACGGGAGGTGGATGGGCCAGCACACAAACATGAGACTGATACTAAATGGTAAATGGTAAATGGACTGCACTTATATAGCGCCTTTATCCAAAGCGCTTTACAATGGCCTCTCACTCACCCATTCACACACACATTCACACACCAATGGCGGCAGCTGCCATGCAAGGTGCTAGCCTGCTCATTGGGAGCAATTTGGGGTTCAGTGTCTTGCCCAAGGACACTTCGACATGTGGACAGGAGGAGCCGGGGATCGAACCGCCGACCCTGCGATCAGCGGACGACCCGCTCTACCTCCAGAGCCACAGCCGCCCCAGTACAAACACACACACACATTATATGGAAGAACAGAGCAGCTTGAGAGAGAGAGAGAGAGAGAGAGAACAATAGGAGGGAGGGGAAGGGACACAAGATTTATTGTCATCGGGTTTTCAAACCCACCGAAAGTTTTGCTATCAATTTGACATCTGACTCAGGTCTGTACTAGTTGTGGGAAATGCCTCATCAAATATTTAAGAGGCTTGGGATGACATCATGCTATGGCGATTATATCAATTATTTAGCGCGTAGTAGGTGTGTGTGTGTGTGTGTGTGTGTGTGTGTGCGTGCTTGTGCGTGCAAGCGTGTGCATTTGTGTGTGCATGTCCATGAATGTGCGTGCATGTGTGTGTGTGTGCTTGTGTGTATAGGGTGGAGTCTCATGACATCAGCGAGTTGATCGCTGTGGTAATAGCTCTATGAGCACATAGATTGGATTAATAGAGTAGCCAACCCCTATAACAGCAGCTTGTGATGACTTCATCATCAGAAACAGCGGTGTTTTCACCTCTGATAATAAGAAACACACATTACTGAAGAGGACAAAGCACCTCACAGCTGTACCTCTGACAATAAGAAGAAATGCATTGTAAGGCGGGAAACTGACCATACGACTACCTTTAATAATCGTAGCCACACATACCTTAGAGCAGAGCGCCAAGATCACATGACTGTTAATGACGAGAGATATGAAACCACTGAGACCATCTTTGATGACCAATCCCCAGGGCCGGATCTACCATATGGGTAATTGGGCACGTGCCCAGGGACACCACACCCTTTTTTCCTTCCCTAACACAAAGCACTGGGTAGGTGAGCCACCAATCAGAGCGCTCCTATGCATAGCAATTGTTGCTAATCACCACAGACTCCGTAAAGCTCCTGTTTAGAAATTAATACTTTCTCATTTCTAAGAGGATTGTAGCCTAACTAAAACGAAAAAGTGTAGCTCTGTAGGCTATATTAAAATTTAATTAAAATGATTAAACAGTGTGCACAGGGAGTATAGATTAGCAAATCAATTGTCCATGTTAGGTAAAGAATAAATATAAAAATGATGTTCAATTAAATTTATTTGTAACGTTAGCTAGTTACTTACCCAGCTGTGCATGATAGGCTACGAACAGTTCTGCCATGCTATGGCAGTGCTGCTCACTTCCACTGACAACAGGTTAAGCTTCTCTTGTTTACGCTGAGAGCGATAGCTGACGATAGGCAACGTTATGGGGTCATTCCTATGTTCCCAGGGTCCTATGTTCCCCAGCTCTATATAGCACATAATGGGAACCTGAAAAAGATGTTCCCCAGCTCTGTATTCGCTTACTATGACATGGACTATTGTGGGTTAGGGTTGGGATTAGGGTTAGGGTTATAAACTGGAGAATATTTATGAAATATTTTAACTTGAAACAGGTCAAAATTGAACCAAACACAATAGGAGGGTTAATGCATGTTAACAAAATATTGAACTGGGGAACATAGAACCCTGGGAACATAGATACGCTCCCGACGTTATATCATAGCCATTGTAGCTAGTTAACGTTAATAAAGACATTTATTTTCCAGTTACATATACATTTTAACATCAAGTAGACTACAGATTGTGTCCAGATTCATATCTGTGAAAACCGCTTCAATTACGTAATTTTTGATGAATGAAAACTATGGAGCAGAAGAATTAAAACAGTGCAACGTTAGAAAAAAGTTAAACTATGACTGTACGGAGGTTCTTAAAAAAGAATTAGACTAAAGATGGCACTACTACAGTGGCCCTGAAGTGCAAACCCCTATCTCAAAATAAGAAGCAATCCTTTTTGAAAGAGTTGCTCTTTGTTTAAAAAAAGATGCTTTATATATTTAGGAAACAACTTTATTTTTAAATAAAACTTTGTTTAAGAAGAAGCCGCCTTTTTAAATCAGTTGCTATCTAAAAATGTTGTTTATAGATTTAGAAAACCACAGTTTTTAAAAATAAAACCTCTTTTTTTAATAAAACGCAATCGTTTTAAATGAGCTACTGTCTTTTTTTTAAAAAGATGCATTGTCGATTTAGAAAGCCACTGTCTTTTTAAAAAAAAAGCTTTTCTATTTCAAAATATGTCTTCTTTTTAGAAAAAAGCTAGGCTGCATTCCAATATTCTTCACTCCCCACCTCCCTTCCTCCAATCATCCACTACCACTCCTCTCCTATCCGGAAGTATGCAAAACTGTCTGAACGTTTCGAGTACAAATATTTGCATGTACAGGATACCATGTACCTGACATTGCAGTTTGCGTCGAGACATTAATTAATATGTAACCATTAATACATAATTAAAATGTAATCAGCGACATTAGATTAAATCACAAAGATCCGTTTCCAAGGCACGGAGTAGAGGAGGTGGTAGTGGAGGAAGGGAGGGTGCATTTTTCGACTATTGGGATGCACCCAGTGTAACTAATGCATAGTAGTGATGGGCAGTTCGGCTCTTTTTTCTGAGTCGGCTCTTTCCGTACTGTTCGGTTTGAAGAGTCGGAGTTGGAGTTGCAAATTCTTGCTACTTCCGGTTAATACAGTACCGTTCGTCCCAGTGTGCACTAGATGTCTATTAGATCATCTAAAGAGCCGCTAAATCAGATCTAATCACAAGACGTCTTTTAGCTCTTTTTTAGCCCAGCTAAAAGGCGTCTACAACTAGACGTGCCATATTTGTAGACGTGATTCATTTTTAAATGAATGTCTACATTTAGACACAATTTAGACAATTAAAAACATAGACGTGCGCATCACACATTTTATTTAACAATTTGTATACGCGATTCATTTAGTTCAAAGAGAAATCATGTGTTGATTAATGTGGATCTATTTTACCAAGTCATTGCTTTGACAAGCAAAACGTCTGCACGTAGACACAATTTATACACGTAGGCCTATAATGAAAAACTTAGACGTGCCATATAGTAACACATTTAGTGCCATATAGTAACACATTTTATTTAACCATTTTCATAGCTACATGATTCATTTGTAAGTTCAAAGAGAAACAATGTGTTGATATGTAATGCTTTGACGAGCGAAATCCGGTCTACACGTAGACACAATTTAGACACGTATAATCTTAATATGTCATAAAATGTCCACTGTTTGTTGAGAAGCCTGGATTTCAAGAAGGTCAACAAGAAGGTATGAGATTGTACGTGGGATTCAGCCACTGCGACTTAAAAATTATGGTGCATGCACCTTGATGTAGTGCGCATGCGCATGGAATTCAAACAGCTACCACCCTACAGTGTGCTCCACTGACCATGCATGGTCCTTTGCTTCGTGCACTTTACGTGAGTGACGAAGACGACAAAACAAACATTGCAAAAATAAAAACATAGTGCTTATTGGTAGGTATTACTACTAGATATGAATGAAAATCAATTAAATGACGATAGGTAACTTTAGTAGCTGCAAATGTTGTTAATTAACGTTATTAATATGCTAGCTAGCGTTCTAGGCTTAATGTTGTTTTGGCTTAGCTAGCTAGTTCGCAGAATGGTGAATAACGTTGTCTAATGTTAGCTGGCCTATCTTGATTATGCTCTCCTAAGATAGCAAGCTAGCAGCAAGTTGGGCCTGTCAACAGGAAACCGTAAACATGCAGCCAAAGGTTTTTGACTTGTTACTGTAATGTTGGCTAGCTAGCTAGAAAAAATTACACACTCTGCTGCACCCCAGGATATTCCCCAGGATAGCCAAGAATATCCATATGAGTAACGGTAACCTTTGTGTATGTACCATTGTTAGCTCAGGGGATGATATTGTTTAACTTTCTTTTCACAGATCCTCCTCTTGTCCAAAATAGGAGGGAAGGATGTGAAGGACACTACTAACAAATTATTGGACAAGTATGGACAGTTTACAATAAGGTTGTCTACACCATAAACCATTAAGTTGACAGGCTAACATTACTGAAGTTTGAAACTACTGTAGTGACATTACTATGCGGTTTTTTCTCCAGATTATTCACAAACAAGATGATGACCAAGTTCAACAGGAAGGGTAGCGGTCCCAAGGGCAAGCGCGCCTTCAAGGCCACAAAGGCCTATTAGTGAAAGGTAAGTTTGCTCATGTTATATTACCTGCAGTTTGTGATTGCTAGTCCAGTAAAAGCCTTTCATTACATTCGTTTATCAGTAATTCTATTGCATCTCGTAATTTGCCTTGGGATAAATTTATCTATCTAATGTTGCAGAGGCAGTCATGACGTATGACACCAAGGCCACAGAAAGATATTAACACAGCCATAGCAGATCAGGCCCTAGTAAGGTCTGGAGGGCAGGGGTTATGAGAAGCATTAGTTTGTGTTCCATGTTTCATGGTAAGAAAAGCGAAGGTACAAACGTGTAAAGAATTCCAGCTCATTTTGTAATTATATGTAATTACTTTAAAAAAACGACATTTTGACAACTATTGTAGGCTATAATATAGTCCACGTCTACGAATCTGTGACTCTATAAACAGACCACGAAGTCATGCGTCTAGCTATGCATTAGTTACACTGGCAATCCGATCATAACAGCTTGACCTACAGTGCTTTGCGCATGAACAAAGGCTAGCTTTTTTCTAAAAAGAAGACATGTCATGATTGCATTATTTATTTATTTAGAATTGTTGCATTATTAATTATTAATAAATTATTAATGCATCATTTATAGCCATTATATAAATTGAATAAATTACCCAATTGAATGATTCCTCAGTTTTAAATCTGTCGCTTAAGCTTCACATTGAGAACAGATTCATTCTATGTCAAAAATATATTAAAACGATTAGCCTATGATTAAGCAGAATATGGTGGAATAGCAATTTCGGTGATTAGGCTACTTTATTATATAGGCTATATATATATATATATGTTATTATTTTTGATAATGAAAGTTAAAATCAGGCAGAAAGAAAAACTGCAGTAGCCCAATTGTTTCTTAGGTTATTTGTCATAATTGCAGTGTGGCCAGATGTCGCTTGTGTTGATAAATGAATGAATTAATTAAGGAATTTTTAATGAATTTGTTCTGCCAACATCCCTTACACGATTATAAAACCTATAGGCTAAGCTGAAATGTGTAGGCTACCTTCATGCGTATGAGCATGCCGCTATATTAATAAAAGGCATTTTTAAAACTTAAGAACTTCTAAAGACGAGTGCCTCAGAATAGTTTTTCTAACGCCTGTATGGACAAATTCCATTTTACACGACAGGGCAATGCAGTTGCTGAGGCACTTTGCCATCTCTGTTTAATTTAATCTTAATTAGTTTGTGTTTGCCGTTATTTTATTGAATAAAATGTGTAGCCTACATGTTCATATGTGTTTAGGAACATACTTTGTGGCATCAAATTATTTTTTAGAATGATAATTGGACAGTTAGCACTATACCCATAGTGAATTAATTTCAAGCGGACATTGTTAATTTCAGCATGTTTACATTTTTGATAGGTAGCTAATTCAATACGATGGAAATCCACCTACTGTGTGTGCGTGTTTGTCTATGTAGTTGCATGAAAAATAGGCCTAGCTATTGCAACTGCACACACACTCATTTAAACGAGTTAACAAGCAAACAACAAATCTTGGAAAATCTTCATCAAATTTTTATTGAAAACCAATGAACAATGAAGATAAACCAAATAAGGCGCTTTATTGCGGTAGTCTGAAATTATATAACATAATTAACTTAATCTGCAAGGATTTGGTCGGCTGTGTCAGTATCTAATTTTAGCTGTCAGATGATGTTAAAAGGTTTAGGAGATTGTAGTGTTATTTGATTCTGTAAAAGCGTTGTTTTTTCCGCATGCTTAAGTGTAGCCTGTCTTTGTCAATATCATCAAATTTGCGTTTATCCCAAGCGTTTATCAACTGTCACTTTAGATTAAAGCGTCTGCCAAATGACTAATATAATGTCATGTCATGAGAACTTGTGGAGAAGGGAGGTGGGCTTTGGCATAGCCTAAGTAGCCTCGTTGTACATGTGACTTGACTGCGCATGTGAGATGAGCGCAAAATGTAAACTTTCTGGTTCGGATGTGCTCCCCATTGGTTTCTATTGGCATCGCTGTCTCTACATATTATATACTCTAAGCTCTGGACGTATTTTGAAATTGTGAAGACGTATTTTGAAATAAAGAAGACGTATTTTGAAATAGAGAAGCTTTATTTAAAAAGACAGTGGCTTTCTAAATCGATAACGCATCTTTTTTAAAAAGACAGTAGCTAATTTTAAATGATTGCATCTTATTAAGAAAAGAAATGTTTTATTTAAAAATAAAGTGGTTTCCTAATCTTTTTTTTTTTAAAGTAAGCATTGAAACTTGCTTTCCTTAGCGAAAGCTTGAAAAAAAATTGCAAAAGTAACTAAGGATCGTTGGACTTGGGTGGGGCTTGACAAAGCGGCAATATTTTATGACCAATCAGCTTTGTTCACTCTCCACGTGGGTCAATATGTTGTAGGGCCCTGCACTCTGTTCAGATTTAGGATATCATCCTGCTGGATAGTTACAATGTGATTTCTATATTTTTGACAGTCGCTAACAAATGGATTCAGCAGTTATTGCTATAATGTATTGGATTGAGCATTGGATACAATATTAATCGTTGTAATTATTTTTCTATTGATGTCTCTTGTTAGGCACTGTGTTCAGATTTTGTGCAGAAAATGTATTGTCCTTAGGCCTTACTTTGTTTATTTTTACGGTAATAACATTTAGATTTTTTTGTGTATGTTGAACGCAACAGCAAGATTGTGATTTAAAAATCATAAGTAACATGATTGGTTAAACATCAGTAGCTATGAGGTGTATACAGTCTTTTTTTATCTGATAGTATGCTTTAGTTCATCCTCACATGTAATTCACATTTTGCATTTAATACTGGCTTGTCTAAGTGCATGGTATACCTTAGTACATTGTGTTACATTCAGTTTACCCTACCACAGTTTGCCAGAGTCTTAATCCGGCCCTGCCAATCCCAATAAATATTCAATGCTTAATAAAGAAATTCACAACATCGGTACAAACATTAGTTACATACAAAACACACACACACACACACATATAAGGAAACAATAAATAATTCATGCAATTCATCCTCATTAAATCTCATTAAAATGTGAACACTGCGTAGCTAATGGATGTGGTGTGCAGACTACGGAGGTATGGGACAGCAGTTTGGCTGAAATGGGCATAATGTGGACTAAAACTAGTTCAATATTCATTGGGCAACACCAATATAATATTCCAAATAAGGTGTATTAGGACTTTTCAATGTAGATGTCCTGCAAACACAACAGCTATTTTAATGTTCTGTTCTTATTTGGCATTTCACCTTTGCTGCTGTTGATCTGTTGCTCAGATCGAAGAGGTGCATTTCCCAGCTCCCAGTGATGATGTCGCTCTCCGTGTGCAAAATAGGGCGACCGCCTTACTGTGCTGATGTTAGATGTAAGGGGGATGAAACTCAACTTTGGCTACCCCTCCTCCAACCCCGGTCCATACCCCCTTCTCTCCATGTTATATGTTACGTGTTTTAGTTTGTGTGTTTCCCCAGGGCTTTCTCTACCGTATCCCCAACTCAGCTTTTATTCTACCCCTCACCCTACCTTCAACCCCCCCCCCCCCCACACACACACACACACAGGGGCTCCACCAGCTCCCTCTCAATTTTAGCATCTAACCCTCTCATCATTTTTAGCTGCAAGGACCCTCTTTTTTTCTCTCTCTCTCTGTCTTCTTTTCTCATCTTCTCTCTCCCTCGCATCCCCATTCTCCCCGGGGGCCCCATTTCCCTCCCGTCTGAATCCCTGCGGCCCCCCCCCCCCCTCCATTCCAGAACATTCCTCCTCTCACTCCATCTCCTCCATGCCGCTGCAGTAGAGGACATGCCGTATGTGTATTTACCGTGTCTGGGCAGATCGGCCTCTGCCTGGAGCTCTTGATCACCTGAAAGGTTGATGGCCAGAAAGAGTTCACAGGGTTTTCCCAAAGGGCAATTAAACCTTCAAGGTCTGTCTGTTCCACCCAGACAGAGTGCGAGAAAGACTAAAAAACACCCCCCCCCCCCCCCCACCCCCCCTCTGGACTTGACCTGGACGGCTTCTCAGACTATGGACCACTTCCTCCCAAGGTTTCTTCCTAGTTACACCAGGGAGTTTTTCCTTGCCACTGCTGCCTCTGGCTTGCTCTTGTGGGGGTTTAGGCTGTGTTTTTATGTGAAGCGCATTGTGACAACTAGTTGGGAAATGTGCTATATAAATAAATATTGATTTGATTTGATTTGATTCAACCTTTTGCTGTTCTCGACCAGCCAGATTTGTTCCCAAGTATCACAGGTGGTGTTTCGATGGTTCATATTGTATTCTATTTACAAGTACAGCACAGTGCTGTCGATGTGCATGCAAAAAAGAAAAAAGACAAATAACCCTAACCTTTGGAGGTGACTGTAATTCAGTCTTATATTTATTTATAAGCGATAAAATAGCTTTAAAAAGTTATTTTAAATCTTGGTGGGTGCAGTTATTTTTCAAATCATGTCCTTGAGTCGCGGAAACAGGTGAGAAACACAACTTAGGATTTATGTACAAAACAAGTTGATCTGGGTTTCTTGTAAGGAATGAGGTACAGTATTTTGATACTTGCCAATGGCTATAAGAAGCGAGATGCAAGGTATATGAAAGTGGAGGGAAATACCCCCAGGGCCCCAAAGGGTAAATTGGATTGAGCCACTGAATCATATGGTCACCAGCACGTGAAACCGAAAGTAATGGATATGTATCACACCCAGGCATATTACACATACGCAAAATACCAACATTTCAGAAAACACAATTTGTGGCATCAGTGATCCTGTTGAGGAATTTTTCTGCAAATGGACCCAGAACAAAAAGAACTGTGCCCAGTGTCAAAACTGTCTAAGTGTTTTTTTTGTTTTTTTGTCAGAGTAAGTTTGTCGGAGGTGATATAACTGGTTGAAGGTAACAAAAAAATAAAAGAAAAAAACCTGTACCCTTTTATCTCTCTCTCTCTGTCTGTAATTTCTTTCTGTAGCTTTAGGTATAATAAACAACTCGTACTCGCTGGTGTCTCAGGTGGAACTCACTGATACAGAAGCGATATCTCGGGGGGGAAAGCCCCAGGACCTGTGTTAATGAAACCTGTCACCGGTGTTTCATAGCAGGAGAGGAAACAAGTAGTCTGGTGGTGTACAGCACGGCCCCTGCATGTTTGTGTGTGGTGTGTATCTGTGTGTGTGTGGGTGTGCACATGTGTGTGAGTGTTTGTGTGTGTGTGTGTGTGCGGGCGTGTGCGTATATATGTGTGTTCGTGTGTGCGTGAGTGTTTGTGTGTGTGCGTACATGTGGGTGTGTGTGTGTGTGTTGGAACATCCCATTGACTGAGATGTCTACATTTTATAGTGTCCCTGGATAACTAATGTTTTAAAATGAGTTGCATCTCACTTTACCACTGTTCGGCAACCGGTCTTTCAGACATCTCGAGCACCCCACATCTATCCGGCCCCACCCCGCAGTAAAACAAACCTCCCGCCTATTTTATGGTGACAGTAAGTGTGTCATAGGGCGGTGCTTTCTCCCTCATTAACCCCAGACAGCCCTCTTATCAGAGAAGATTGACAGTAAGACCTGCCGTTTAAAAAGGAGGGGTGTGGTGGGGGGGGGGGGGGGGGGGGGGGGGGGGCGCCCCCGCGGGGGGGCCGGGGGTGAAGTTAACCCCGCATAAAGAACTCCTGTGTCAGGCAGGATAAATAGTGGCAGATTCCACTATTACTGAATTATATCCTCACTGTTGTCATCCATCCATCAGTCTCCCCCATCAGTCGGACAGCAGATTTCCCTCGAGGTTCATCTCATGGTGGTGGGGTGTGTGTATGTGTGTGGGGGCACAGAGCATGCTTGGGGGGTTCAACATAGAATCTTTAACTTTGAAGGTACTGCTGTGTAGATAAGTGCACACAAACGTGTGACAGGATCCCTTCCTTCTTCAGTCCATTAGCTAATGGATGTCTTAAGCCCCCCCCCCCCCCCCCCCCGCGGCCCCCCCCCGCCCCCACACTTCTAACACCACTGCATACACCTGCTAAGCCTACAGGGAGCATCTGACAAACACCATTTGCTGAGAGAAGGCGAGGGGGAGGGAGGGCTGGTGCGGCAGTGGAGGGTAGGGGGTGTTTGGCAAAAACATGATGGGTGAAGAGACCTTTCTACTTCCTCAAACACTCCCTCCCCACCATCACCTTTTCCGATTGGTCGACTAAAAAGAAAGTGTTGGGTATTCACAAAGTATCTTAAAGCACAACTCAACTTTGGTAGAACTTTGGGTTGTGTAGTTACCTGGCCATGATATGAGTCCAAATATTGGCAAAATATGTTTGTTAGTTGCTTTGTGCTCCCCTGGGGTGATAATCCAGAATAGGGTATTTGTCATTCACTTCTATAAACGGTCTCAAAATGACTTCTACCGCGTATATGACCGCGAAAAAAGCGGATTCTGTCAGTAATTTTAATTATTTATAAAGTACTATTTTCTTCAATATTGTTTGCAAGCTACCAGAAAAGACTACCAAAATGTCAGCAGGTCAGACTATAGATATATACTAGTACTAGAAACGTTCGCTTTTGTGGAAATTTGGACCACTGAGTGGTTTCTGATGCATTGGTGCATTATTGCTGTTTCTGGCACAACAACATAGCCTACCTACTGGATCTATGTTCCAAAAAATACAGAAAAGCAAGAAAAGGACCATTTAATTTAAAAAAAATAATACATATGAGGACTGGTTATTGTTTGTATTGACAGAATCCACTTTTTTCACGGTCGTATACCTACTAGAAGTATAATTTTGAGACCGTTTTAGCTGCCCCATATAAGTGAATGGAGAGCGACAAATACCCTATTCTGGATTATCACCCCAGGGGAGCACAGAGCAACTAACAAACATATTTCGCCACCATTTGGACTCATATCATGGCCAGGTAACTACACAACCCAAAGTTCTACCAAAGTTTAGTTGTGCTTTAAGGCTAAAAGTAGCTCCTAACTTGGCAAGAAAAACTCTTCAAAATAATGTAAATAAAGTAGTTAACTTTAGGATTAGGATGTTTTTAGTCTAAAAGTAATTCACACAGCATTTTAGCTCTACGTTAGGGGTAGTAAAGAGGACTCTTAAATCACTTGATCTTAGTGCGGCATTCGACACTGTTGATCACCATATTATTTTAGAGCGACTAAGCAATTATGTCGGAATTTCAGGTAGTGCCCTTGATTGGTTTGCCTCCTACCTCTCGGGTAGACGCTTTTCAGTGGCCGTTAGCTCTTTTATTTCTGAGTCTGCGCCCCTTTCCTGTGGTGTGCCGCAGGGCTCGGTGTTGGGTCCTATTCTTTTTATCTTGTATTTATTACCTCTTAGCCATATTATTGGCCAGTTCGAGGGCATCGCATATCATTTATATGCTGATGACCTCCAACTGTATTTTTCTTTTAATCCTGCAAGGACCGACAGTCTCATTGTTTTAAACAACTGTTTGTCAGCCATCAATGATTGGATGGCGGGCAATTCTTTGCAATTAAATGCCGCTAAGACAGAGGTTCTTGTTGTGGCTTCAGAGAGCATTGCAAATCAGGTGACTAGCTGTATTGGTTTCCTCGGCCCTAGTGTGCGCGCTAGTCTAAGGAATCTTGGTGTTATTTTCGATCAGGCCATGAACCTAGACAGCCACATTAGGGCCCAAACCCGTACATGCTTCTTCCATCTGAGGAATATAGCTAAGCTCAGGTCATTTATACCAAAACCTGAGCTTGAAATGATTATTCATGCTTTTATTGCCTCACGCATTGACTATTGCAATGCTCTTTTTACTTGTCTCAACAAGGCCTCTATAAACAAACTACAACTTGTTCAAAATGCGGCAGCCAGACTCCTAACCAAATCTAGGAAGTATGATCATGTTACACCAATTCTGGCTGCCTTGCATTGGCTTCCGGTCAGCTTCCGTATACAGTTCAAGGTCTTGGTGCTGACCTATAGGGCCCTGCATGGTCAGGCCCCTCATTATATCTCTGAGCTGCTCCGCCCCCATGCCCCAAGCAGGGTTTTGAGATCAGCGGATCAGGGTTTGCTGTGGGTTCCCCGTTCCAGGAAGTCCACCAAGGGTGACAGGGCTTTCCAGGTGGCTGCCCCACGTTTGTGGAATGCCCTGCCCCCCGGTCTTAGGTCTGCACCCTCTTTAGATGTTTTTAAGTCAGGCCTAAAGACCTTATTTTTTATCCAGGCCTTTCCTGAGGCTGCCCTTTGATGCCTGTGGCATGCGTGTACCGATGTGCTGACTGTTGGTCCTTGTTTTTATGTATCATTGTTTTTATGTATTTTATGTATTTATTTATGCCTTTTGTATTCGTACCCTGTATTTTTTGTATTATTTTATGCACTGTAAAGCACTTTGTGAGTCGTCTCTGTGATAAGTGCTATATAAATAAAGTTTACTTACTTACTTACTAAGACCAAATCACAAACAGTCCTATGGCTGTTGCCGGCAATGCCTCTTGGTATCGAGTCAGTGTTTTAGAAACATTTAATAACATCAAGCTTATTAATCGCGATGGTATTATGATTATAGAGCTAATCAGAAGTGCAGTCACCTTCCCAACAAACAAAAACAGTGCAATGAGATCAGGCACTACGTGGCCACAGGTAAAATGCATGCAATTCCAGCGCAGACGAACTGGAAATGACAATATTACACCAAACAATAAATGCCCTCTGCAGACCCCAAATCATTCATACGGTTTCCTATTGATGTTTGCCAACAACAAAAAAATAAAGCCTTCTGTTTTATTCTAGTCTAAATATTTAAAAGGCTGTTTAACTGCCTATCCGCTAATTATTTTACAAGCTGCCAGACATGTAACAGGCTGACAATTAGCCGAATATATCTAGTCAGTAGGCTAGTATACATTATTTTTGGTTTCATGTTAAATCAGGGACACTTCGCCGAAAGTGTCCCTGATTTATATATATTTAAATATGCAACATGATTTGTACCTCCTGCTACAGTATTTATTTGATGAATTTGCTGACACAGACCCATCCCCTATCAATCTATCACTGTGGCCATAGTAAGTATGCTTGTTCATGAAACACAACGTCATCCAGAGCAACAAGGTCAACCCCTTTCTCTAAGCTTAAGAGTTCTCCCCATTCCTTACTAAAAGTTATTCTCAGCAGCTTTGTGAATAGGTTTTAAGAGGAAACTCGTAGCTAGGAATGTTCAGTGCCACTTAGGAGAACTCTTTGTGGTGAATACGGCCCACCCTCTATTCCATGTATATGGGAGTATCATTGTGTCAGAAACACGCAAAATTAATGTGAATCACAAATAAATGCAACTGATTCACAAATATGTTTTTGCACTCATAATCAATCGCTTGCATTTATTTGTGCTGCATTGATTTTTGACTCAGTTAAAAAAATATCTGTGGATTTTTTCGCACATCTTGCTGTGAGAGTTGTCTTAAAAATAAATGCAAGGGATTCCACATGCGCCAATCCTTGCGTAATTGCACAGCCAATAGTTCGGGAGACATTTGTTCGCGCAAAAACATATTTGTAAATTTGCATTTATTTCTGAATCTCATTATATTTGTGGAAGGTTCATTACATTACATTACATTCATTTAGCAGACGCTTTTATCCAAAGCGACGTACAGTAAGTGCATACAGAAAGGTCATCGAAGTAACTACAGAACAGATAAGAAAGCACATTCTTCCCATACAGTAGCAGCTATCCCTAGTAATGAACACAATGCAGTTCAAAGTGAACTGGGTAAATCAGCTCTAATACAATTCTATTCTAACTATTATAAACTTGACTATCTTGAGTACACATCCTTTACTTGTGTATTTTTGGGGCAATAATACCCCCATACGTGTATATTCATTGCGCCATCTCACAGCAAGCACGTCTCACCTTCATCGCGTGGCCTGAATGACCGGTGACACGACTCGACCAAAATGTTTCACAATCTGAAATCCAAGCTCTGGGCTTTTAAAAGGCTGTTGTTTTGGCTTTCACTTGCTTTGGCTTTGCACTGCTGGCTGTTTATTTTGTGCACAAGGCCAAACACTATGTTGAGCATAAATGTTGAAAGTACAAACGCTGTACGTTGAGCAGAAACGTTGAAAGTACAAATGCAGTACGTTGAGCAGAAACGTTTAAAGTACAAACGCTGTACGCTCAGCAGAAATGTTTAAAGTACAAAAGCTGTATGTTCAGCAGAAACGTTTAAAGTACAAACGCTGTCCTTTCAGCAGAAATGTTTAAAGTACAAACGCTGTACGTTCAGCAGAAACGTTTAAAGTACAAACGCTGTACGTTCAGCAGAAACGTTTAAAGTACAAACACAGTATGTTCAGCAGAAACCCTGAGCCTGGGTATCATCAGCTAATCCAATCAGAGTTGCTTAAATTAAAAATGCAAAACGAAGAAGAAAAAAGAGATTAATTTCTGCTGATGCCCATAAATGCAAATGTTGAGTCAAATTACAAGTGGAGCGCAGGACAATTAATAACTTGGAAGTCATCATTAATATGTTTAGGGACACATTCACTGTGCCATTATGTCTGTGATACATTAATGAATCTAACTAATTAAAATGTGTTTGGAAGAGACATTTACATTTTGTGAAGGGGGGATTGTGATTGAACTCACAATTATGACACACAGGGATCAGGAAGGAAGAGAGAAAGAAAGAATGACAATCTGCCATTTTCAGAAAGCAAGCTTTCAGTAACCGCAGTATTCAATGAAGGGGTACAGTGAGGTACAGCCAAACAGTGCACACAAGGTAAACAGTGAAATGACAGTTCATTACGGGGGTGCACACATGCAAAAACACACACACACACACACACACAGCCACAAAAAATACATACTCAAAAACATGCACACACACACACACACACAGCCACAAAAATACATACTCAAAAACACACACACAAACACGCAGTCACACATGCACACGCCCACAAATACATATACTCACACATACAGATGCACACAAACACTTACATACATGCTTCCATGCGTACTCACAATCATATACACACATACACACACACAATTGCACATATGCATGAGTCCACACAGAGCCACTCAAACACACACACATGCACATCGCAAACCTGCAGGCCCGTCGCTCCCCACCTTCACCCCAAGATGCACAGAAACCAGGGCTGTGTCTTAATCCATGCCTTTTCTACTATTGAGCATGCTAGTTGAGTACACTGGGTGAGAAAGTTGGTAAGTAGGTGAAATGTTTTGTAAATGTAGTGTGAAATTCCTGGAGGATATACTTATTTTTGGGTATTAATAGATATTTTTCACATACTGCATGTCACTAAACTGTATGCAGTAAGCAGTACACAGTTTGCTAGTACACAGGATGCAGTAGATAGGGCTCTAATTCGGACACAGCCCAGGCCTCAGTGGGAAAAAAAGGGCCTCAAACCTGTTCCTTTCACTGAGGGGCGGAGCTGGCCCAAGGGGCGTGTCCTGGGACTCACCCATAAAGGGTCACAGGAAAGGGTGAATTAATTTATCTTGTGAGCCCTTCGGGTGTGCCCGCCCCCCCCTCCATCTGAGCAGATGCAGTGCAGGCTGTAAATCTGAATGCAAAGTCATGCGAGTAGGCCACAGTCATTTTGGATACTTAATGACGGGCAGGGCGTCCCGTCCCGTCCCACCTCCGGGGGCGCACCCAGTCCCCAGCGCCATTCCCAACCTGAAAACAGGGCGAAGAGGGTGAACGGCGACAGTAACCAGGGATTTGGGATCACATGATCAGGCCCTGCGAGAGTTTGCACTGCTTCACTGCAGCACCTCACTTATCACCGTGACCCAATTAGAGCAAAAGAGAAACCATGAGGACATGCACAAGATCACAGACAAGAAATAACTTTAATTAAATTAACTGTGAAAGTTGAAAAGTTTTTTTACAGCTCAAAATGAATCAAAAAACCATAATCTATACAGTATTTTACTATTTATTTTTCTTTCTCTTATTAATAGGTTTGCTCTCAAAAGACATTTTTTGTGTTTTTTTTTTTTTTACAACATAACATCATATTTTGTAGATGTTTTATAATAAAGATAATACTCTGTTTATAACTATTTCACAAGGTAACCTGAATTGTCATTTCATTTGTTAACAGAAGAGAATAAAGGGGAAAACAAAATCATAAAAAGTCAATGAAAGCACGTGTCTACGGTGACACGGGCTGACCGTCTGTGTGTGTCCTCTGATTCAGTGATCCGCTTGAAACGTGTGTGAAACCAGGAATTAAGAACATCCTAATCGTGACACGGGCTGACCGTCTGTGTGTGTCCTCTGATTCAGTGATCCGCTTGAAACGTGTGTGAAACCAGGAATTAAGAACATCCTAATCGTGACACGGGCTGACCGTCTGTGTGTGTCCTCTGATTCAGTGATCCGTTTGAAACGTGTGTGAAACCAGAATTAAGAACATCCTAATCTCCCTCAGATACTGTAAAATGGCTCCCACAGCCACACAGTGGACTCTTGCCGTGGATAGATCAGGTTACTCCAAGAGGGGGATGGGCTACTTTGGCTACTATAATGATCATTATTATGGACAAGCAACACAAAATGCAATAACCTCCAATTCATATTTTATGTATGTGCAATGATTATTGTGCTGTTGTTTCTGAGCCCTTAGCTCAGCTCACTGTTTGGATGTGACCCTTACATATAGACACACTCAAATAATGCATGAACCGGCTTCCTTTTTTGCTGTTGTTGTACCTTGATCTAATTCTTAAAAAAAGCATCTTAGAATACTCCTTATTTTTCCTCATCCTCTCAGTCAGCCACACGCTACTATAAGCTAAAATTGAAAAACAGAGCCGATATGAGGGAAAGGCCATGTTTTTCCCTTTCAGCCACCTCTCGGTGCTGCAACACAGATTAAATATTAATTCACCGTTTCTCAGTCATCTTGTCTCAGTGACCTCTACCCCCCCCCCCCCCCCCCCCACCCAAAACTTGCACTGTCCAGCTCCAAGCAGAAAGATATTCAGTATTGATTGGCTGGAAAGACGGAGCACTGAGCTTCAAGCAGAAAAAATTAAATATAAATTAAAAAATGAGACGTCGCTCAGGGGTAGAAATCGGGTAACTTTGTGCTTTTGCGCAATAAACACCTTGCCTCTCTATGCCGAAGCACACTTGACGTGACAGGCAGGGTTTCCGTGAGATGTACGATGTGCAGTGGGCAGCGGCGTATGTGTATTTGCATGGTTAAGGCATCTAAAACTGCTGGTTCAGATTTCGGCGAAACCGACGAAAATGGACGAGACGTACGAGCCGGGCGTGAACGACACCAGAAATGAATGGAAGAAAATGAAAACGACATGACAAAAACGAAAGTTTCTTTATCCTTCCGCCAACTTACACTGCAGACCGTGCAGTCTTCAGAGGAACTCAACCCATGCATATTATTTTGTTAAAACAGTATCAATATCCGTAAGTCTCAAAAAGCAAAACCAAAGTTATATGCACATATTCATATTCTTTCAAAATCTAGGTAACTAAGAAAGCTATTCAAATAAGATGCTTCATTTTCTCATACATTAAACAGATAAAAAAACAAAAACGAAACATTTTCATTAACTTACAAATAATACAAAAATAGACAATGGCTTTTTTTTGTGAATGGACACTGAATGGAAGCATGGCTTTATAAACAACACAAAAATACCAAGTACAAATGAAAATATCAAAATCTCATGTAAATGACATGAATAACATGAATGATAAAATAAGACCGGCATTTCATCACTTTTTTTACACATAAAAAATCATATAAACCCAGGGGAAGCAATGTACACATTTCAGAGATACATACATTATTTATATGGCTATTTTACAGAAAGCCCAAATTCAGTCTTTCCCTTTGATCTTTCAGAAAGCTAACGTTACTGAAGTCTTGGGTATGCAGTGATTATATGAGCTGCCTTAAGACATTTTAACGTATAAATATATTTAGACTATGGACAAAAACATTGCTTTTGGCAAAAAAAAACAAAAACAAAAATCAAACTATAATATTTCTTACTATGTACAAAACATACGCAACAAAAGAACTGAAAAGATGTGATGAGTCTCTTACACAAATGTGTGTGTGTGTGTGTGTGTGCATGAATGCATGCGTTCATGGGTTTGTGCGTGTCTGTGTGTGTGCATGCGCTTGAGTGTTTTTGTGTGTGTGTGAACATGTGTGTGAGACTGTATGTATGTGTTCATGGGTTTTTGTGCGGGTGTATGGGTCTGTGTGTGTGTGTGTGTGTGTACATGCGTTTGTGCATGTGTGTTTGTGTGTGTGTCTGTGGGGGGAGGTCACTCAATCTAAGTACTATGGTATACTGTCCATTACTTTAATATGTAACGCAGATGTACTTTCTCAATCCATACATGTGGTCACAAATGACTGAAATAAAAAAGGCGGCTCTGGTAGTTGTAGTTCTTAAGCCTCATAGACCAGAGCTCCACAGCATTTAGACTGAACGGCCCTACAGGCTGCCTTAACAGAAATGTAAGACTATAAAGTCTAACAGCCTCCAGCAGTAAGTCACAGCTCATTCTGAGTCACTACGGTGGTCATTTTCACATCCGTACAGTCCGCCCAGGGGCTTCCATCTGCTCATCTTCACAAAGGGAAAAAAGCTACGTAGCGCATGCTTAAAAGCTACCTCTCCCGATCACAGTTTTGTTATGCAAATTAAACAATACTAAAAAAAAAAAAAACTATATATATGTCAATCAATCAACAAAACAGCACCACAGCCTACTAAAATATAAACCATTTCATTTATTTAGTGAAAGTTAAATGGCAACAACCCCAGACTGCATTTTGTTTTTGTTTTTTCCCCCCCAAGGGTACTCCTGCACTAAGTAGCAGCAAATGTAAAAAAAAAATATATATATAACTTTAATCTCAATTTTCCTTCATGTGTCTCCGACAGGCAGAGCTGTGGATTATTTCACCTAGAGGCCTTCAAACACACAGTGAGTTCAGGTGACGATGTGAGGACATGCGACAGAGGAAGCTCGCTCTGGAGGATGGCAACTTTGTGTATTAAAGGAGTTATATCCAGCATCACATGTAATGTCCTTCACGCTTGTTTTAAATGTCAATAGGTTGACATTCTTTAGGAAAGACATATATTTATATAAATAAATACCAATTAAAAATAGGCTACATTTAAATACACAATGCATTGGCATTGCCTTCTGTTAAGACACCAGACAGTGATAGTTATTTAGGGCTATTGGCAACAAGACGTATGTTCCCTTATGACTCCAAAAAGCCCTGGATAAAGCCAGTGTTGGACTACGGATTGCTCGGGCAACATATAGTTATGCTGAAAGCTTCATAATGTGGCACTTACCACTGATATTCTCAAATGAAAAGGCTTTACAAGCCTTTTTTTTATGGCAGCTGTGTGTTTGCAGTTTTTTTGTATGTGGTGAAAAGATCTCACAGAACAGAATGGCTATGAGCTGCTGTGTTGGCATCTCCTGTCTGGAGCTCGGTGCGCACGGAGAGTATCAATAACTTCACAGATCAGCTCATCTTGCGTATTGTGAAACGTAGACACTCTGTTTGGATATCAGTGATCTGGCTGAATTAAAACTGCAGCAGACACCTGCTTCGAATGGCTGAGAATGATGTCACAATTGCCTCAGAAATTCCGGAAATCCACCGCAGGGCTCTGCGCTACAGTATTCCGTAATAGCTATCGTTTTCACGGCTACGCCTTAGCCAGCTTCTCTTCTGCCTCGTATACCACTTTGACAAGCTTCATAAATAAATACAACTCTCATGTGTGTACATTGTGTATAATACAGCTATTAAAAATGGGCAATCAATTGCTTTCTCTGAGAAAAGAAAATACACAACAAAAGCATATGGAAAGGCATACCTTTTCCAGGAATAAAAATGAAACAAACAAAGAAACAGGAAATGACCCTTCTTATGGTGAGCACAGGGGACAACAGGCTAGTTTTGTGGCCTTCCGTCTTCGCATAACCCCTTCCTCCAAAAAAGCGTATAAGAATGTTCACAAATTTTAAAAGCAGGGATAATTGCTGTGATTGTTCTTTTTGTTCAAATGTGACTTTAAAAAAAAAAGAAAAAAAAGAAAAAGCAAGGCCTGAGTTAGACTTCATTTCTTCAGCGGTTTGAATCGATCCAAATCCAGAGTTTTGGAACTCAAATCCACGTTGTCAAACGTGCTCTCGTCTTCGATCCAAAATCCTTTACATGGGAGGGACAATCATTCCAGGGATCACTGTTCGGGAAAACAGAAGGGAGAGAATGACTTGTGACTCTTTTAACAAATGTGTGCTTAGCAACACTTCAACATACAATGTCCTTTCACATCTGAAGAGCAAACTACTTCTACTAATATCTACTGAAGTCAAGGCAAGTAAATATCTAATAAAGGCTACATTACAAACCTTTTACGCGACAATGAACAACGTGTACAAGAAGCACAGGGCAGTGTTTATGAGGATTCAGGAGTCATGCTGAAGTGAGAAAGTACAGCACGGTGAGAAATGAAAGTCCAAGGATGAGAGAGCGTTTTGACGACATCATTATCTGCTTTGATATGACCTGGCTGTCTAGAAAGACTAGAGAGGGATTGACTTGGCAGACCAAAAAAGGACAGTCTTTTTGCAGACATTTTCATGGTCGTACTGGCTGGAGATGTGCTCCATCAGATCCCCTGATGTTTACTCCCCCCTCCAACGTATGAAATATGAAATAAATACTCTCGGTCCTCTCATGGTCAGGCACCATAGATTCAGGTGCGCTAGCGGAGATCTTTCCTTTAATGTTCGTCCCTTAGAAGCTTTAAAAAAACTGCTTATTACGGCAGTTTGAACTGACGTAATTTTACTACTGCTGACAAACGGAAAACCAGCAGGGCCCATGCCTGCGGACATCTCCCTCTGCTTTCCCCTTTGTGTGACTCCACTGCTGATACACACACACACACACACACACACTCTGCCCCTTTGTGTGACTCTACTGCTGATATATACACACACACACACACACACTACCCCTCTGTGTGACTCTACTGCTGATATATACACACACACACACACACACACACTCTGCCCCTTTGTGTGACTCTACTGCTGATACACACAGACACACACACACACACACACACACACTGCCGCTCTGTGTGACTCTACTGCTGATATACACACACACACACACACTCTGCCCCTCTGTGTGACTCTACTGCTGATACACACACACACACACACACTGCCCCTTTGTGTGACTCTACTGCTGATATACACACACACACACACACACTCTGCCCCTTTGTGTGACTCCACTGCTGATACACACACACACACACACACACACTCTGCCCCTCTGTGTGACTCCACTGCTGATACACACACACACACACACTCTGCCCCTCTGTGTGACTCTACTGCTGATATACACACACACACACACACACTCTGCCCCTCTGTGTGACTCTACTGCTGATATACACACACACACACACACTCATGTGCCAAAGCTGGACTTGTGACCTAAAGCAGTGCAGGTTTTATTCCATTTAAACTAATTTGCTTCACTAAATATCCAGCTGCATTAAGCACAATATGTTTAAGTTAATAAAGGTATGAGAGTGGTCCTCCTTACAGATGCAAATAAACAGCCTGAAACCCAACACAATTTCCCACAATTTGCTACTGCAAAAAAAATGCAGTTCTGCATTCTGTCTTCTATCAAGTGTAATGTTTAATTCTGAAAAGAGGCAGCATGTTTGATCATGCCACTGTGCTGCATCATCATAAAAACAGCACAAAAATAAAATACTGACACAATGTGGAGGCGAGGCTTGTTAAGGAAATACTGACACAATGTGGAGGCGAGGCTTGTTAAGGAAATACTGACACAATGTGGAGGTGAGGCTTGTTAATGAAATACTGACACAATGTGGAGGCAAGGCTTGTTAATGAAATACTGACACAATGTGGAGGCGTGGCTTGTTAATGAAATACTGACACAATGTGGAGGCGAGGCTTGTTAATGAAATACTGACACAATGTGGAGGCGAGGCTTGTTAATGAAATACTGACACAATGTGGAGGCGAGTCTTGTGTGGACAGAGTTGACGGTAGGGAGATGGCGTAGCAAGTGTGTTGTTGATTTCAATGTCGATGGTGCTCCGGTCCTGCAATACGGCCTGTTAATCCAACGCCGCCGATGCCAGGAGCACTGCCTCTCCAAACGGAGGCGGTATCGATCGCCAGGGCTACCTCGCGGCTGCTGTTTCTGACCTACCCCCCACCCCCACACCACCACGCTATAAATGTCTCGCCAGACCAGGAGGACTGATGCGTTTGGGAAGAGGGCAAATTAAATTACTGGCAGGATATCTCCTGCATTGTAAAAAAAAAAGAAGGAACACTCTGTTCTGCTACAGACAGCTGTCTGGAGGATTGGTGTAGAGCAGGGTTGGTGTAGAGCAGGGTTGGTGTCGAGCAGGATTGGTGTAGAGCAGGGTTGGTGTAGAGCAGGGTTGGTGTAGAACAGGGTTGGTGTAGAGCAGGGTTGGTGTAGAGCAGGGTTGGTGTAGAGCAGGATTTGTGTAGAGCAGGATTGGTGTAGAGCAGGGTTGGTGTAGAGCAGGAGCAGCCAATCCAGGTCTTGGAGAGCCACAGGGTCTGTCGGTTTTTGTTGTTACTCGCCACTTAATCGATCGATTAAAGCAGTCGATTACACAGTTAACTCACCTCACCTGGTTTCTTGGGTCTAAAGCAGTTGGTATATTTAAGGTGCAAAAAAAACCCAGCAGACCCTGCGACTTTCCAGGACCAGGGTTGGCCACCTCTGGTGTAGAGCTACTGGATGCCCGAAGGGGGCGCTCACCCCCAGGGAAACATGCTCTCTAGATCAGTCACCAACACCCGCCCAGTTTATTTCCTCCTTTTTGTCCTGCGAGAGGTGAAGGGGTTTCTGAAGGGCATTCATATAAACCCTACAGAAGTCAGAGCCCCTCAGAGCAAAGGGGTCCAAGTGTTCCTTACAGAGCCGTAACCGCTCTGATCTGCTACGGTCCAGGCATCTCGCCTGGGCAGCGCTGACGTGCGGGTCAGAGGTGTACCCCTTTCCTAATACCTCCGCACACTCCATTCCCATTCCTGCACACCCCATGCCAGCGGTGTCCTCTGTACGCCTGTCTAGCCCGGCCGCGTAACACGTACCCCACATTTTGGCAGGGCAACGTGCATTGCCAAAATACAAATTCAGAAGTAACATAACAAGCCGTTACAGAGCAACATGTTCTGTTTACACATTTTTTTGGCGTTCCCACTAGGCTCTGTTGGCAATATATAGAAGCACAGGTGTGTGGCTCTGTACAAAAAAGCAAAAAGAAGCATCTAAACGCCACAACTATTCCCTTCTGTGTGGCTCCTGTGTACAGGAAGTGCTTCAAAAAGCTTCTGCGTTAATCATCGCCCACCCCCCGACCCCCCCCAACTCCACCCCTACCCCCACAGGAATTTTTCATAAAACTTATTGGTCTCCTATTGATTCGCCTCTCCCTGCAATCCTCTAAATCCCTGTCTACTTTCAAAGTGTCTTGGCCTTGTTGGAATTAAAAAGGTTTCCAAAGAGACTCATAAGGTCACTGGTGTGAGTGTGCGTGCGCGCACGTACGCGAGTGTGTGTGGATCTGTGTGTGTGTGCGTGTGTATGTGTGTATGAGTCTGTTTTTTACGTACGTGCATGTGTGTGCGTACGTGTGCGGATTTGTGTACGTGTGTGTGTGCGTATGTGAGTGTGTGTGGGTGCGTATGTGTGTGCATGTGGATGTGTCTGTATGTGTGTTTTAAGTATAAAAATATAAAAGTATAATTATATAAAATAATTCCCATATAAAAAGCCTCTATCTTGCATTGATATTAAGCTCACTGGACTCATTTGGATGGGAAATTCAGAGCGGTTCTTGCCCTGACCCTGAGGGAATGTCCCGGTTGCTCTCCCGAGTCCCAGATGTGGATTTTGGGAATGAAGCAGATCTGCTATTTCCAGAGAGCGAAGGCTGCCAGCGTGCGCTCTGAAAGCACGCACCCCACCCTGCCCAGCTCCACCCACTCAAGCCTCCCGCGATCCCATCACAGCGATGGCGGACGAGAGAGAGGCTTTGGGATCACACACACCAGAAGAAGCCCAAAGAGACCCCCAAAGAACACAACACTACTCTGCATTTATATTGTACTATTGCACAACAAGCTGTATGGGCTTCGTTCTGAAGAGCGGAAAGAGGGGGAGCTTCGTCTGTGTCCTACAGCGTAGATCTTTCATCCATTTTACACACGTGGTACGCCTATACATAACTGGGAATTATGTGTCACGTTTAAAGACACTGGTAAGAAGGAAAAAAATGATGACGCAAACTGCACACACTCTATTCTCATTGTTTTCCCAGTCGCTCCGTGTCCCACCCCTAGTGAAGGTGTGATGGGTGGAGATGTGGAAGATGGATGGATGGCTTGGTGGATGAGGGCAGAGGCGGGGTCAGACGGTAAGAGGGGGCGGGGCGGGTGAGATTAACGTACTTCAGGGGAAGGCCAGGCCCTGCAGTGAGCTGGATGTGGAGTACTTGCTAGAGTCCACAAAAGACTGCTCTGAGAGGAGGAAGAGGAGGAGAGAGAGAGAGAAAACAAACCGGTGTTAATTACAGACGAAGTGGCTGAACGAATTACAGACGAAGCGGGGGGTGAGTACGGGCGGGGGCGGAGCAGCGTGTTCGTGCGGGGCGGGAAGTGAGGCGGGGCTTCACCTTGCAGGCCGTTGCCGTTGGTGCTGGTGCAGGTGGGGGGCGGGGACGTCTGGGGCCGGACCACGGGGGCGAAGGCGCTCTTCTGCTTCACGGCGGACACCATGTTGGCGGGAGAGAAGGAGAAGATGCCCGAGGAGCTGCTGCAGTTAGAGGGCAAGCTGGTGGAGGATGCCATCGTGGGGCTGGAGGGCACGACTGGGGGTACAGAGCAACAGACCAGGGGTTACTGGAGGGCATGGCTGGGGGCACAGAGCAACAGACCAGGGGTTACTGGAGGGCATGGCTGGGGGTACAGAGCAACAGACCAGGGGTTACTGGAGGGCATGACTGAGGGTACAGAGCAACAGACCAGGGGTTACTGGAGGGCATGACTGGGGGTACAGAGCAACAGACCAGGGGTTACTGGAGGGCATGGCTGGGGGTACAGAGCAACAGACCAGGGGTTACTGGAGGGCATGACTGGGGGTACAGAGCAACAGACCAGGGGTTACTGGAGGGCATGGCTGGGGGCACAGAGCAACAGACCAGGGGTTACTGGAGGGCAAGAGGGCACAAGGAGGCAGTATGTCCACATACGACACAAATAACGGTAAAGTTGTAATTATTACTAAAATGCCTTGAAAAACTCTTGGAAAATGCCCTAATGCTCTTAGTCAAAAAGGTTCAAGAACAGCAACCATTTTATTTTTGTGCTAGAGAAAGGTTTAACAGATAAATTATGTAAAAAACATAAAATTGAAAGTAACATAAAATTTGTAACTCTGACACAAAATGCATTGAAAGTAACACAAAAAGTGCATTGGATAACACCACATCCTTTTGGGGTGCCTGCGGTTACTACCAAAGTGGCTTTACTTGAATCCACTACTTACTACATATTTCTGCGACTGGTTTCATTACCTTTGTAAAGGTTATCATAACACATGAATTCGATTGATCTGAACTAACACCAGAAATGCTACCTGACATAATATTCATGGTCCCTCTTATTTGGACTGGCACGTAAAATCATACGTTCGTTTGTATCGTAATAGTTTCCCCTTGTGATTTTTATATGCAGTGAACATTTACTCCTTGAATGACCTTACAATGGCCACCATCATATTTCAGATGCCTCTCGGTAGCCTGGTCACTCACTCTTCATTGTTGTTATTATTTCACATATACAGTTTATAGCACAATTCCTGCGATGCCTCGTGATAAAGGCATGATCCCCTCATGAAGGCCAAACCAATTAATTAATGAAAATTGGAATTACCAAAAAAACCTGCCACCACTACCCCCCCCCCACTCCCCTCCCCCCTACGGGATTGATTAAATGTGTCTACATAGAGTCAGCAGGCCTCTTAAAATACTTGTTAACATTGTAGAATCAAAGTGCTGAAATTGAATTGCTACTCCTCCAATTAGTTTATTGATTTAATTAAGGGTCTTGAATTTAGAGGCAAAGGTAGAAGGTTGGTGGGATCTTTGAGGTTGGTCATTATGGTGGGCTTCAATTTTATTTGAAGGGGGGGGGGGGGGGGGTTACACATAAGGGTTTAACAGTCTTAAAAAGACAGGCACAGCAAAGCCCTTCTAGACCAGGGATCTCAAACTCAAATCCTGGAGATCTGCTGGTTTTTCCAGCACTTACCCAAAAATCCCACAGAATTGGGCCCTTGGGGGAGGGGGATGGGGGGCGGGGGCAGTAGTATTATAGAGAAGATAGCGGCAGTGGAGGAACCTTCCATGAGGGTGGGGTATGGGAGCGCCGTACTCACTGGCGTAGGGCGAATTGGCAGCGGACCCGTTGAGGAAGCCGGGCGAGCCGCCCAGGTTGGACATGCCAGCGCTGCCGTAGCCGTTCATGTTGGTGGTTACGGAGCTGTAGCCGGTCTGCTGGGGCGTGGAGCTGGGCACGTAGCCGTGCGGCGAAACGCTGCTCGTGTTCCGGCTGAAACCTGTCGGGGGGGGCACAACGGTCAAGATGAGATGATGAGCAGTGAGGAGATGAGGAGGTAGAAGAGAGGAAGAAGAGGTTGGAGAAGAAGAAGAGGGGGAAGATGAAGAGATGGCAGATGAGGACGTGAGGGAGAAGGGAGAAGGGAGAAGGAGGGAAGAGTCGGGAGGGAAGACAAGGGGAGTAAATGACATCGATTTTCCAGTACAGACGTGTATTTTCACTGGATGGTGCTCGAATAATTTATGATGTTTCTTGCTTCACGCTCATGTTCTTCTCATGTTCTCATCACGCAGTTAGCTTTGGCTACAGACTGGGATCAATGTGCCTGTGTGCGTCCTTAATATTTCATCATTATCATTGCAACATTGCCCCTGGCCATTGCCCACATCATCCCAGAGGCCAAAGGCGTTTCACTTAAACAAACGGCGGATATGTCTGCCATGGTCGTGCAGTCGGTGAGAGCTGTTCCATCACAGTTTGAACAAGCGGAAACGGAGTATCCCAGCGGTTTGGCCTCTGGGAAATCTCCAGATGGGCTCTGAGAAGCGAGCTGGCGTCACTCTCGCTCCGGCTCTTTCCGCTGGCCGCGTGTGGCCGCGCAGCTTTCCCAGCAGGCTTCGCGGCAAGGCGAGGGCAGACAATGAAAGGATTGGGGCTGGAGACACACTCCCGGCCAGGAGCACCTGTCGTGGTCCTGTACGGCACACTCAGCGGCTGGCGATTATCACACAAGTCCAAGACACCCACTGAGCGCAAGCACGGAGGAGACTTAACGTTTCAAATTTGTATTTGATACAGGTCGGCCCCTGCCATACGCTCATACCAATGTTCTTTCCTCTCCACTGCATTCGTTTCCACTGCAAAAAAAAAACCTGACCCTTCACAAACGGTGAATATTAAGAGCGTATTTACGAGCAAAAAAAACAACGGTGCAAGCAGCTGCTTCGTTACTGCTTTTAAAAAGCCACTTGCGTACAGCCTTTGCCCCAGTGTCTGCTGGGAAGCACTGCCTAATTAAACAACCGTTTTCCTGCCGAAGTCCCAGACAACAGCACCGGTGTGCCGGGCTTCAGAACCAGGCTTAGAGGAGCGGAGATATAGGTCAATAGAGGAAGTAGATAGAGAGAGGGAGGGGGAGAGAGAGAGAGAGAGAGAGAGAGCGAGAGAGAGAGAGAGAGACACCGGAATACATGGTTACCAAAAGAAGAATGTATATGTGGTCACTGTAAGACAGGAGAGGTGGAAACAGAGATGCACTGTCTCCTAAGTTGTGTAAAATATACAGAAATTAGAACAAATTACCTCTAATTAAAAAAACTAAAAAACTTAGATTCCCTAATAAAAGAGAAAAAACTAGAAGAAGGGCCAACAGACACAATAGTTGCAAAGTACATCTTTGCCTGCCATGAACTGAAGGACACTAGTTGACAACCAAATATATATACATTTTATTTATGAATTTATTTATTATTAAAAGAATGTGCCTGCATTATTATTAATGTTTTTGTTGTTGTTATTCATAATTATATAATAATATTATAATGTTATTACTCTGATCTGTTGTTACAGTTAGATATAGCAATTATTCTGATTTATTTACATCCATGTTTTAGTGTATTTCTGCATTTCTGTATGTATGCTTTGGCAATATTTACAAGTGTATTTCATGCCAATAAAGCATTTTGAATTTGAATTCGAGAGAGAGAGAGCGAGAGAAAGAGAGAGAAGGAGAGAGAAAGAGAAACAAAAGAGAAAGAGAGAGCCATCACCTCAGAGCCAGGTGAGATAAAAGGCAATGCTACATGTCAGAAACAGCCATAGCTGTCAAAAACCACAGAATTAGCACACCACCCATTAAGCCACAAATCACGGAAACTACTTGATCATTGATTTCTATAAACACAGCTCTGTCCAACATAAGAGGCTGCTTGTGATTTTTAAAATCAGTTCACATGCTTGTGATTTTTTTAAAATCAGTTCACATGCTTCTGATTTTTAAAAAATCAGTTCACATGAATGTGATTTTTTTTAAAATCAGTTCACATGCTTGTGATTTTTAAAAATCAGTTCACAAGGAGAATTACCTCTGTGTCAGAGAAAGAGGATGATTATGACAGCGCAAGAGAATGAAGGGAGGAAACCTGAAGGACTGTTTAAAGACTCCACACGCACACTACAGCACGCTGGAATACTAATGGAGGCATCAGCGAGACCACCACTTATATTCCACTTCAAGAAATTCGCTTAGCTGGTCAAAAGGCTTCCAAGTTTCGTGTGAATCTAACAATAAGCCAATTGATCAAAGCAGTCACTGTAAAAGCGGGTAGATTCTGCAGAGAATCAGAATGGGAAATGTGTCTCACACAAAGGGGTGACTGTTCTGTTGTTCTGTTCTGTTCATTACGCACCTGAAACTCTACCCATATATCTGCTTACGCATGCTAATGCTAATGTAGACCACAGTGAGACCGCTGTCTTTTTCTCTTTCTCTCTCCCTCCTGCACTGTTTCTGTTCTCTCAATTTATTCTCCACTATACATAATATTGACCGATATCATTGCTGTAATGGCATATTTAGCATTTCAAAATAAAAATTACAAATAAATACAAATATATATACATGTATAATCATATAAACAGGTAGATATTTAGCAGTACAGGTGTAAGTACATTGCTTAAAGGTAAAGGCAGCAGGCTGCCATGCGAGATTATGTGGCTGGATTCAAGAAGCATTTGCTCTGAAGTCTGACTCACTCTTCAAAGACAGTTTTTGTTTTCCTGTTCTTAACAAACACACGTTTCTTCAAAAAGGATTGCGTTTGCATTGGAAAGCATGGCACGCGGCTGTGGACTGGATGTGTGTAAGTTATGGTGAGCTTGGTCAGGGAGCAGGACGGGAGCAGGGTTGGGATAGGGGCCCAGAGCGCCTCACCCTGGTTCGTAGCCTGCGAGGATTCGGACACGTTGACGGCCAGCTGGCCGGAGAAGGAGTTGACCCCCATCATGCCGCCGTGGACGGAGGTGTTCCCCAAACCCGCCAGCTGGTTGTGATTTCGGGGGACGTTGTACAGGGCCTCCGCGATATCCGCTGCCCTCTTCAGGATGATCTCCTGTCAAGACAAAATTCGGATGGGTGCACTATCCCGACAACAGATTCAGGGCCAGATTCATTGTTACTGCAAAATCCTTTGTGCTTCCTTTCTAATAATGCTTTATTTTTTTATTTACACTCATCATTGTAATACATCAAAAAAATTGTAAGGGAGGAAAACTTGCTTAAATGTATTGCATATGTACCATATGTACATGCATTATGGTCAACTGATGCAAAACAACTGTTAGAACAAAAAGCACTTACATACCATTTACACGCCACTTCACATTTCACGAGAGATTCATAACATATTAACTACGATGACAGCAATTAGGGGTGCATTACATTAACAGTTTATACATAGATCTTAGGTATTCTATACAGCACAGAAAATAAATATTAGAGTCTATAGAAGTATATAGAAATTAACATTTGCACATATATTCAACAGGGTTTAAAATGTAAGGTTTCTATTCATCTCTGAGCAGTTGGCTCACAGTGTTTCTCACAGTGTTGCTCACAGGTTGTCTAACCTGGTTGTTATGAGGCATTCCATACAGAGCTTCAACAAGATCCGCTGCCCTCTTCAAAATGACTTCCTGTGTGAGAGAAAAAGAAAGAGAGAGATTAATTGTGTGCCTTTCACCTTTTTATACACCTTTTTTGAAGAACCACTCATAGACATGGTTACCAAATATTTTCTGCAACAATGTAATTTATATGTCAACAGTCAAAAGTCAGTGTTTTCAACATGAAAAAACATGAGTATATATTGAAAAAGGCACCAAACACACACACACACACACACACACACACACACACACACACACACACACACACACACACACACACACAAGCAAACACACACACAAAAAAATGTGGCACTGTAGGAGGCCTCACACTTATCTTCAATCAAAAATTATGATCATTTTGCTGTCATCACAAATTTCTTTCCAATACCCTTTTTTAACATATTGGAAATTGGCAAGCTTTTAATTTTTTTTTTCATTTTAATTTTCCAGTGTGTGTGTTGAATATGCATGGTACATATTCATTTAGTCGTGCACTGAACACACTACAATACCCTGGCCCTCATGATCAAGTGGCCTTGTCAAATGAGGCTAATGAGTGAACACTGTCCTACACTGTATTCAACAGGATATGAGAAGAACTACCACCACACACTTACAGTAAAGGCTTTCAGTACATTCCCATTAGTTCATCTCCTCAGCCAATCACATTTATCAGAAACAGAGACATGATGACTGAGACAGTGAGTTTGCTGTGAGAATGTGTGTGTGTGTGTGTGTGTGTGTGTGTGTGTGTGTGTGTGTGTGTGTGTGTGTGTGTGTGTGAAATGTGAAAGGGAGAGAGAGAGAGATAGTAGGCCTAAAACCCAGATAGATATTTTATAATAGAATCTACTATATGCATGTGAATAATGCATGAATCTTTACTAACACTCTGCCCTGAGCTTGGAAGTTGCTGCGCTACTGTCGGTGTTTGTGTGTGTGTGTGTGTGTGTGTCTGTGTGTGTGTGTGTGTCTGTGTGTTTGTGTGTGTGTGTGTGTGTGTTTGTGTGTGTGTGTGTGCGTGTGTGCGTGTGTCTGTGTGTGTTTGTATGTGCATGTGTGTGGGTGAGCGCAGTAAATACTGTATACTAACGCCTCTCTAAAATAAGCACTCAGCTACACATATCCTAATACTACTCAAACACCATTCTCCCTAAAATAAGCACTCAGCTACACATATCCTAATACTACTCAAACACCATTCTCCCTAAAATAAGCACTCAGCTACACATAACCTAATACGACTCAAACACCATTCTCCCTAAAATAAGCACTCAGCTACACATATCCTAATACTACTCAAACACCATTCTCCCTAAAATAAGCACTCAGCTACACATATCCTAATACTACTCAAACACCATTCTCTCTAAAATAAGCACTCAGCTACACATATCCTAATACTACTCAAACACCATTCTCCCTAAAATAAGCACTCAGCTACACATATCCTAATACTACTCAAACACCATTCTCTCTAAAATAAGCACTCAGCTACACATATCCTAATACTACTCAAACACCATTCTCTCTAAAATAAGCACTCAGCTACACATATCCTAATACTACTCAAACACCATTCTCTCTAAAATAAGCACTCAGCTACACATATCCTAATACTACTCAAACACCATTCTCCCTAAAATAAGCACTCAGCTACACATATCCTAATACTACTCAAACACCATTCTCTCTAAAATAAGCACTCAGCTACACATATCCTAATACTACTCAAACACCATTCTCCCTAAAATAAGCACTCAGCTACACATATCCTAATACTACTTAAACACCATTCTCTCTAAAATAAGCACTCAGCTACACATATCCTAATACTACTCAAACACCATTCTCTCTAAAATAAGCACTCAGCTACACATATCCTAATACTACTCAAACACCATTCTCTCTAAAATAAGCACTCAGCTACACATATCCTAATACTACTCAAACACCATTCTCTCTAAAATAAGCACTCAGCTACACATATCCTAATACTACTCAAACACCATTCTCTCTCTTTTTAAAATATCAGATCCATATAAATTCATTGACGTCTGGGAGGTAACATCACGTCAAAGGAACGGTAAGCAAACACTCCCCCAGAGCAAAGGGTAAAGGAAACTAAACTACACCCAAACTATACTCCTCCTGCACTTCAGTTTAGTATGTAAAACCATGAGGTTTTAGCGTAAGCTGTCATTCAACACTTACAGTATGTTCTTCTTCTTTGCAGCATCCCCCCCCTCTTTCTCTCTCTCTCTTTCTCCTCACTCTTTCTCCTCACTCTTTCTCTCACTCTTTCTCTCACTCTTTCTCTCACTCTTTCTCTCACTCTGTCTCTTACTCTGTTTATCCTCACTGTTTCTCTTTACTCTGTCTCTCACTCTGTTTCTCCTCATTCTGTCTCTCTCACTCTGTCTTTCTCACTCTGTCTTTCTCACTCTGTCTTTCTCACTCTGTTTCTCCTCACTTCTTTCCTTTTTCTCTTCTCTAAACAGACACCAGGCGCCGGGCGAAGTCCTCTTTAAAAGTTAATGCGGCGAGGCGGCGGAAGCGTGCTCGCGGTGCGACAACCAGAAAATTGCTCTGGCCTCCTCGCTGTGAACAAGCCCCGCGGCGCGTGCGCACGCTCCGCCGTCCAACATATTGCCTTTCAATCAGCCCCCGAGAACCCCCCCGAACGCGCGGGGCCGAACATGACGAGAGGGTCAGGAAAGCAATAAAGATTTTTAGTGCGCTGTCCTGGGTGCTAAATTCACTCAATAATGGGAAGACTGCCACAGTGTTAACCTCCCATTACCGCCACTCTCCGGGCGGGGGGGAGAAATCAAGCGCTCTGAGCCACCTCCCGGCCCGCTTTCTCCACCCGACAAGCAGGATTGGAGAGGCGCGAGGGGTCCGCGGGGTGGGGTGGTGGTGGCGTGGGGGGTTTGCACCCTTCTGAGAAGACATGTCCATTTGAGGAAATCATGGTTATACTTGGGGTGTGGGGAAGGGGGGTCGGGGGGGGTGGTGGGCTGATAGTCGTAATCCCATCATCTGACCCCCCCCCTGAAACCCACTGTCCCATTTCGGTAAACAGACACGCATGAGTATCAGTCTGTTATACACCTACTCTCATCCTTATGCTTCCTGGCAATTCTTCCAGTCATTTCAAACCCGGTCCATACCTATCCGTCTCCTTGGTGACGGCGAGCCGCGGAGAGGAGAGATCGCATTAGTGGCCGCTCCGAAAGTTTTCCCAGACAAGCAAATAAATGACATTACCCCGGGTCCAGAGCCTGTGAAACAGGAGCGCGGGAACAGTTACCGTAAACCACGGCAACATAACGACAAACAGGAAGGAAACACGATCCGGGCGCGAAGCAGCCAGCCTGCTGCCGGTCAGAGGCATCATTAACCAGACAATGACTTCAAACATCCAAATGTCTACCCCCTGGCCGGCGGCTAGCAGAGACTCATCTCTGACAGTAAACTGCAATATCTATCCTCATCTCAACCTGTCTGTCCTGTTTTTTTCAGTAAGATGGCTCATCAATGCACACGAGCAGCGCAAATACAGAAAGAATCTCTGGCCGCTGTGGCTGGGGCCTTTACTGTGGAAATGACTGGGTAATATAATACTTGTACATTACTGTTGGAGATGCTAAGAAAAATAAAATGGCTTATGCCTGTCCGTGGACGTGGAGGCAACAAGCCCGGTGCACTTTACAAGGAAGCCAGGCTTGTAAAAAATGAAAGAGCGATCCTTCCCCCCTTGTTCATTTGCCATTCCATCATCTCCTCGTGCTCTATTAGAGCCTTTGTCCTTATAAAATGATGATGTCATACTTCCCGCCTTAACCCTCCGCACACCCCCGTCTCCATCTACTGCACCTTTCTCTTTCATCAACAGCACACCTGTTTCCCCATGTGGTGACCCCTGTAAACCCCGCCCATTCAGTTCCATCGACCATCCCTCACACACAACAGGAAAAAGCAGGCACTTCCGCCATCAGGATTAATCGCTGTTTTAAGTCAGATATGCGTCCTCTGTGACAGATTTACGATGCAACGTCAGATGAGATACGATAGACTGACCTATCATTTCAAAATCCTCGAAGTATGCATTTGTTCCGCAGAATCACACTACAGCAACTCAGTAAAAATGTTCAGGGGGAAACCCCGTAAATTAGGGCTGTGCTACTCATTTATTTATCTTTTTGAACGGTCTCTAATAATTTGACGTGTGCTGCTCTAGCCTTCCTTTTCGCTCTGTGGGAAACCAGTACGGATGTCTGATCTCACATCTGAGCACCAGTATGACATCAATGGAAGCGGAACACTGGGATGCTGACATCACTGCTGTATACTGGTGCTTGGAATGGCAGAATGGCGCAGAGTAGGAGGGTGACTTCACTGGTCCAGGATATCTCACTGACTCAGTCCGCAAATGACTGGTAATGCGGTGTGATCACCAGGACCATGCTCATGCCAGTGTGACTCTAGAGGCCTTTTAGCCAATGTTGTCCATATATAGCAAATGCAGAGAATCATATCCACATGAGTATGTCTATAAATTAAAATCAATTTCTATGCACACACGTGCACACACATACACACACATACACAATATTAAGATCTACATCAAGACATAAGGAGAACAAGCAACGGATATCAGCTTATCTTTGTCATTAATTTGTCGACTGTTGCCAGGCTATCATTAGATACACTACATGGCCAAAAGTATCCGGACACGCCCATTCCTGTTTCAGCTTGACAATACCCCCATGTACAAACTGAGGTCCATCCAGAAATGGTTTGTTGAGATTGGTGTATAAAAACTTGACTGGCCTGCACAGAGCTCTGACACCGTTAGGATCGATTGGGAAGCCGACTATGAGCCAGGCCTAATCGCCCTACATCAGAGCCCGACCTGACTAATGCTTTTGTGGCTGAATGGAAGCAAATCCCTACAGCAATGACCAAACATTTATATATAAACATATACCATATTAATGGCCATAATTTTGAACTGAGATGTTGACGAGCAGGTGTCCATATACTTTTGGCCATGTAGTGTATCATTCGACTTCTCCATCAAACATACCTGATCATGTTGTTCTCTTTCTTTTGTAAAGGCCGCTTTTTCAAGTAAAGTCTGTTTCGATGGCAATTAAAATTGCTGAGCATGTATTGGCGTGTGTTCTGTGTGAATCGCACATTTCCTTCTCTTTGACCCACATCTGTGAAACGGCCGTTCTGCTCAGACACCGTTAGCCATGAGAGCCCTTGTGTCTGTTTTTAGCACACCTTGAGAAGCCCTTGAGTGTGTGGCTGATTCAGGTGAGTAGACTTGCATTTCTCTAGCAGCAGGCAGTGAAGAGACATAGGGCATGCTCTAGGCTCTGGGCCTAGCTGAGCGTGTCGCTGACACGGCCACGCCCCACAGGCCCTCTGTGAAGGGCAAGACACACACCCACACACACATACACATACACACACACTAAGATACACATTCTTCACTTTCACCTGACAATTCACTGGTTTGACAATGTTTCAAAACCAGACTAAAAGCTAAGCAAAGCAAGATGGTGGTTAGTTATTATATTTGTATAATATCAAGTAGCTCTAATTGGCTTAGACAGCCTAGCAACTTGCCAACAGATCACTGAAACAATGCTACCATTGGTAAACTCTTGTTTTACATAATAATGTGAATAATGTGACTGAAAACAATAGTCAGTCTGTAAAGTGGGAAAGATGAGCTCAGTGCATTATGGTTAGCAACAGCTACAATATGTTAGCAACCCTGGCTTTGATGGCTCCTCTCCTAGATTCCAGTTGAGTGATGAGTCAAGGAGCAATTCATAAAACAAAGCACAATTTTGAACTTGTGAAAAAGAAGAAGGTTCTCCTCCTCTGTTGTTTTTTCAGCGGTTCCTGCTTCCTTCCAGAGAAAATAATGGATGAATTTTCACTAAAAGGGCCAGTCCTTTCCCCGACCCCAAGCCCAAGCCAACCCTTCCCCCGCCCGCGGACCCTGCCCCTCCCCCACCCTGGGCTCGATCGTGCCCATCAGTCACTGTGCTCTTTCTCCAACGTCCTCACTCTGCATAATTCATACATCATCCCGACGAAGCAAAGGTTACTGTCAGGCAGTCGATAGCACCCTGGCATGTCAGGGTCTGTCTAAAGACGACAGGGGGACAAACGTACCTCCGCCCCGTCTCACCTCGCTCTCCTTCTCTTTACAAACTGCAATCACAGTAACAGGAAGAAGCGTTATTTTGAGACCAAAAATTATATTTCATAACGATTGCTTAATTCCTGTTACCGTGTACGTGTGTATGCGTGTTGTCTCTGAAGCACATCGGATAAACCGCACGTGGTCATACAATAAGTGTAACATGTTGGAAGAGGACACCTCATCGCGGATTGAACATTTCATATTTAAGCTCACGATGTCGTCCATTTTACCACTCAAAGGGTTTTTTGATGTTCCTGCTTTAACCCTCCCTGACATTCTCTCGAAGAAAACTTCATGAAATTTGGCAGGCTAATCTGAGTGCTCAATCGTAGTACTTTGTTGTTATTGTTGTCCTTTGTTTGTGCGTTGGGGAACTCAGTGCCTCCCTGTTGATCTTATAACCCAGAGCTCTCAGTGGGGTCGGGCGTTCGTAAAAAGAGAAAGAGGGGGAGGGGGATAAATAAACAGGAATCACTGGGGGAAAGGACCACCGATTGACCGCTTTGAACCTGAGCCAAACGGACGAAGCTCGGACACTCTCTCCCCATAAGAGTCGATGTTCACTGAACAATCAAAAGTCAGGCTTTAAGATAATCCCCTCACACGGACCGCTACACCGTCTGCTCCGACCGGTCTGTCTCTCTGACCATGTGACCGCGGCTTTGTCTGTCTGCCGGCTATGTGATATACGATTCCGTTTCTCTGTGTAAGATAACGGTGTAGCAATTTGATGTTTTTTTTTTGTTTTGTGCCATTCATCGACCTAAGGCCTGCTCAAACCTGGGATGATTTTTATGTGCTTTTGTAACAAAAATGTGAAAAGAAGATCTACAAATAAAATTGTGTTCACACCTTTCAACAGTGCACACTGCCCTGGGGGTGTTTACAGTACGTATGCGTGAGTGATTAGATTAGATTATGAGAGTAACCCCCCCCCCACACTTTGCCCTGTCCCTCAAACACCCCCCCCCCCCCCCCCCCGCAGCTCTGTGGTTGAGCCCAGCATTTCAGAAAAGCGGTGTCAACAAACTGTTATTGCCTCAATAAAGGGGTGGGAGAATCAATACAGCCAAAATGAACAATCAGGCCAGAAACGGGATGCTGTTAATATTGGTCCGAATGGCAGTGGGGTGGGCGGCAGTACTACAGAGAAAAAATAAATGAAAGCCAAAATTTTTAAAAAAAAAACAAATAAATAAGCTGAGGTTTTTCCATCATTCAATCCCGACCAGCCGAACCCGACCGTCACCGCGTCTCGCGGAAAAGTCGAACGTGGAGGGAAGAAACGGCCTCTCTTCATTTGCCTGTCCCCTCGTTTCTCTCTTTTTCTCCTAACTCCCGCTTCTGTCCTCCCCCTTTCCCGCGACTCAATTACCGCCGGGAGAACAATAATACAGTCCGAGCGCCGGGGGTTTCGATCCGCTAACCTGTGAGAAGGCGGCTCTGGACAGCTGCCGTCATGGTGATGGATCACCTGGGCTCTCAGCTCTGGCCTGCGGGGGGTAGGGTGAAGGTTTGGGGGCGGAGCTGAGGCTGGGGAAGGGGGGGTGGCCACTGAGTTAACCCTTTGATGGCCACAGAGTGAGGGGGGGGGGGGCTCTTGCCTTGTAATAACCAAAATGGAAAAGACATCAGAACCTGTCCTCACATTAGGGATTCACTCACCACAAAGGAAAAGACACCCCCCTCTACCATCAACACATACACACATATGTGAACACACACACGTGCACACTCACACCAGCATGTGCACACACATATGCATACACACACAAGCACACACACAGCTACAGCAGATACACATGCGACCACACTTCCTCTGGGACACCTGGCATAAGACAGTTGAGTATTTTTCTTCCTATTTTTCAGAAATAAAGCTGGCTGCCGTTGACGCTCACCCTCAGGGGCTTCGGTGTCAACTGAAAACAGTTGAAAATGAGTGACAGGGGACCCAAACTGTGACCTGCCTATTCTGCTGACTTTTTGTGACATTGGGTGAGAACGGAGCGCAAGCCTCAGGACAGACTTTCTTGTAAATTGGCAACACAGCCAGCAGAGATGCCCCAGATGGTGGTGCACATGCTCCCCACTGTCCGTCAGAGTGCCAGAGCCGGTGGGGTCTAGAGCGAGACGCTACCCCACTGTCCGTCAGAGTGCCAGAGCCGGTGGGGTCTAGAGCGAGATGCTACCCCACTGTCCATCAGAGTGCCAGAGCCAGTGGGGTCTAGAGCGAGCACGCTCCCCACTGTCCGTCAGAGTGCCAGAGCCGGTGGGGTCTAGAGCGAGACGCTACCCCACTGTCCGTCAGAGTGCCAGAGCCGGTGGGGTCTAGAGCGAGACGCTACCCCACTGTCCGTCAGAGTGCCAGAGCCGGTGGGGTCTAGAGCGAGACGCTACAACGGCCAGTTGGGGTGGGATTTCCAAAACTGAGAGATAAGAGCTTTAGACAACAGGGGCGTTCTGGGATGAGCATGCGCCGCGAGCACCTGCAGTGCATTGTGGGACGCTGACACCCTCACAGAGCAGAGTGCCTGTACAGAGTGCATTAAGGGACAATCGCTTGGCCAAAGGATATGTCTCTCTGCATCAGCTAGGATGATGAGGAGGACGCTTACAACGGTAACCCCAGGTAGGAATTCCACACAGCAGGAGTAAGGCACTGGGGTGTGTCGCGCGCTTACCCGTCTTCTTCCAGGAAGACCCGCTCAGCACTGTCATCGCTGACATCATCTGCTTACGCCAGACTGAAATCATTTCCTCTGTCCGACGCACTGGTTTGAGAGTGCTGGGGGTCCCACACCCCCCCCCCCCCCCCTAATTATAATGCTTTAAATGAAGACATTTTCATTCCAAAAGCTCATTCTCTCAGCTTCCCCCGTCAGCCAACAGATACATTACAACCGCAAACAACGGTGAATATTAACAGGCGCACTAATTCACAGAGCAGAAAAACTGGTTGCTTCCTGTGACGTGACATTGAATTAAGACAAGCGGATAATTGCCAAGGGTTCGGACACTTTGCAAGCGTTTCTTAGCGGGTTCTGTGGAAGGCAGTGGAAGGGAAGTGGGTGTGTGTGTGCGTGGGGATGACAGTGGCTGGCCCTGTTCCCAGCGCACACTGCTGATGCTGTAAATTTGAGGTTAATGTGAGCTAATGGAGTGAGACGCGCTGCACTGTCCCCCCGCTCTCAGCAGAAACACCGCCGTGAAAATGACAGAAGAGGCCCGCCTCTATCTGTCTCTCTCTGTCACAGCACAAGTATTGCACAGGCAGCATAGAGATTCACCAAAACAGTCTCACTGAAACACTTTCACTACACAGATGAGTACTGATGTCACAATGGGCGTATGTATTGCTCCCTGTGTCAGAACCATAGAGCGTATTTAGGAACTGGAGTGGGTGGGAGGGGCCAGGCAGTGAAGCACCCGGAAGTATGCTTGCTGAGCGCAAAAAAGCTTTCTGCCCATTGAAATGAATGGAGAAAACCAAGCTGACTTGACCAACTAACCAAAAAAATCCTAATCCGTCAATTTTTTGTGAGCATAGTATTCACTATGTGACAGTTGTTTTGGGCCAGAAGCGTTGTAAAATTTTTTATAAAAATTTCACTAAAAATTTAACATATTTTATAATCTGCTTTTCATATGAAACGTGACAAGCGCTCTCGTCTTTTGCGCTCACAACACAGAGACACGTGCAGTACAGGCATACTTCTGGTTGGTTGAGGGCGTACTTTCCTGTCTAGTTAGAACACGCCCCAGACAGCAAGTGTTATGGGTCTGAACCCTGGAGATGGATGTGGGTGAGGGATTGTTGCCAGGGTGACTGAGCCGTTACTGGAGACGATGACATCATCGCATGGAAGCATGCCTTCATGTCACAGCTGCCACACCCCAGACGGACACTTGTGTGTGATACGGTCAAAAGACATATGGCACATAGTGCCCAGCGTAAATCCGAGAGAGAGAGAGAGAGAAAGAGGGAGAAAGAGACAGAGACAGAGAGAGAGACAGAGAGACAGAGAGAGAAAGAGAAAGAGAGACAGGGAGAGAGAGAGAGAGCGAGAGAACTAGAGAGATGCGCTTACAAAAACCCTACACCACACAACCTATGATAATCCGGTAAACTACTGCTCTCCTTCCCGAAGAATAATAATCTGTAAATGTGTGAAACTATCTGTATAAATATGTAAAACACTATCTGTATAAATGTGTGAAGCACTATCTGTATAAATGTGTGAAACTCCATCTGTATAAATGTGCAAAACACTCTGTATAAATGTGTAAAACACTATCTGTATAAATGTGTGAAACACTATCTGTATAAATGTGTGAAACACTATCTGTATAAATGTGTGAAACACTATCTGTATAAATGTGTGAAACACTATCTGTATAAATGTGTGAAACACTATCTGTATAAATGTGTGAAACACTATCTGTATAAATGTGTAAAACACTATCTGTATAAATGTGTGAAACACTATCTGTATAAATGTGTGAAACACTATCTGTATAAATGTGTGAAACACTATCTGTATAAATGTGTGAAACACTATCTGTATAAATGTGTGAAGCACTATCTGTATAAATGTGTAAAACACTATCTGTATAAATGTGCGAAACTATCTGTATAAATGTGTGAAACGCTATCTGTATAAATGTGTGAAACGCTATCTGTATAAATGTGTGAAACTCTATCTGTATAAATGTGTGAAACGCTATCTGTATAAATGTGTAAAACACTATCTGTATAAATGTGTGAAACGCTATCTGTATAAATGTGTGAAACGCTATCTGTATAAATGTGTAAAACACTATCTGTATAAATGTGTGAAACGCTATCTGTATAAATGTGTGAAACACTATCTGTATAAATGTGTAAAACACTATCTGTATAAATGTGTGAAACACTATCTGTATAAATGTGTGAAACACTATCTGTATAAGGGTGATTCTTCAATTAAGGGAGTTTTTCTGTCCCCAGGGTAGATTTTCAAGAAAAAATATTTTTTTATAAAAAACAATTATTGTATTTGTTAGGGTTAGGTTGTAGTAGCTATGAAAAAAATAATTGTGTCTCAATGATGACATTTTAATACTTTTTCGATGTGTTGAAAATTCAAATGTGCCAGAATTTCACTGTTTTGGGCTTGTCCCCAACCCAGACTTTTTGACATCCTCTCTATAATAAAGTAATAAAAAGTGTTAAATTCAGTAAAACTTTACTTTGCATTTCCTCATAACAACTTAAAATACATTTTTCAAATTCATATAGTTTATATTTGTTCAATTTGCAATTTTTTTATAGTTAAATATTGCTGTCCCTTATACATCTGTCATTACCATCACGCCCAACATTTTAGAGAGCAATAAAGTTTTTACAAACAGTTACTGACATTGTTGCATGCAAATTAGATGTACCAGAGGAACATTCAGAGACATGAGGCAGAAGCCTGATTTTTTGATGCCCACATATGTAAGTAATTTGAAGTTTTATACATCCTGATCTGAGAGTATGTTTATTAGGCGTCATTACCAAACAAGTTACTATTTGAGTATTTTAATTCAGTAATAGTAAATTTCACTTTATTTACATATATTCAGAGTACATTGTATGCTAGCTAACCAGTTAGCTCAGCAAGTCCAAAACCTAGCTAACTTTTCCCTCCAAAACTGAAAATTGTCATTGCCATCACGTGTCATTTTGTATTAAAATCAGTGTTTTGTTTTTGTGATGGTAATGACATTTTGCTGTGAGAACTTTGAAAAAAGCATCATAATATCAAAATTAATGAAGTACAATCAAAGCTATGCTAAGATCTTTGTTCCAGACCAATTAATAAACATTTTGAAATAGAAAAAACAGAGTTTAAAGAATATTATTTTTTGTAAATTCCAAAAGTCAAAAGTGCCCCGAATTGAAGAATCACCCATAAATGTGTGAAACGTATGCGAAACGTATTTCATAACCAGTGACTCAACCAGGTAAATTTGGTTCTTGTTTTGTGTGTCTAATATTCATCTAATATAATATAATATCCATCCAATCATCATCTAACCTGCTCAGATGATGGATGGGGGGGGGGGGGGGGGCTTAGAGTTTACTGTATATAGATCTATCCCAACATGCAGGAATACCCCCTGGACAATTTGCCAATCCATCGCAGGGCACACATTCACTCACACCTATGGGCAATTTAAAGTCTCCAATTAACCTAACCTGCATGTTTTTGGACTGTGGAAGGAAACCCACACGGACACGGGGAGAACATGCAAACTCCACACAGAAAGGCCCTCGGCCGGGATTTGAACTCGGTACCTCCTTGCTGTGAGGCGCTATCCACAGCACCACCGTGCCGATTTATGATTAAATCTGGTCTCGCAGAGGTATATGACAAACATGTATACGGCAACAATGTATATTATATTGTTTGGAATTGAGATAAAGATAAATATATATTGAGTATTTTTGCAGACATTTTAGTTCTGTATTGCTTTAAAATCCCAATAATGTAATGGGTGGGATAATATTGGAGCCAGGCTAACACTTTCAATGGTGCTAATAAGTAAAGAGAACAAAAGGGTTAAAACACTGCTGTCTCTGAGCAGAGACAGGTCCTTTCAGGAGGCTCTGTTTATCGCTAGGCCTCGTTTCAGATACTGGTTATTGAGTGCAATGTCGATACTGGAGACAGAGGGAAACGTTCCTGGAACCCCCCGCTCCCCAAAAGCAGCAGGGTGTGCCTCAGCATCTCCTGTCCTGCCGATCAGCCTGGTTTAAGTATTGGAGCCGGCGAGGGGTCCAGACGGTCCGATTCCCCTCAGATACGCGCCCCGGGCCGCCGCCAGCCTCAGCAGCGTTTCTTCTCTTTTTTTTGTTCCTCTGCGCTGATCGATCTCGGCCGTGAAGATGTCATCAGCCAGGGGAGTTGTGGGTAGTGGGGGGTAAGGGGAAAAGATCTGCGTGGGGAGCGGGCGGTCTGGCCTGGGCGAAGCCGAACGCGGGCTGCCGTGGAGTGGGCGGGGCGTTTCCTGCCCTCACAGAGCTCTTGACACTGAGTTCTGTCTCTAACCATAGCTTGTGCACCGAGCCAACTCCCTCCACCCCCCCCATTCATCGCAGGAATCCCAATGTCCTCTGACATCACGCAACAATGAGAGAGAGAGTAATCATGACCTCCTATAAACCTGCTAAAGAAACAGAGTCACGCCTGAAGTCAAAGCCAGAGCAAGACAGGGAGAACAAGAGCACTCTACCATTTTACAGGACCATTAGTCTGAATGGCCTTCAAGCACACACACCGCTGGTACTGTGCTACACAGTACAGTACAGTGTTGTAGGTGGGTTCACCTCAGGCAACATGCGCTGTATACCCCATTACGAGGAACAACATGTGTTGTTTTCAATAAGAAGTCACTGAGCATCCAAACATTCCCTTCAAATAGCCTAATATGCCTCATTCTGGATTTATACCCGCCGTACACGCGATGGCTGAACCACAAACGCACAAACATACCCAGCAAGCGGTGCACACGTCATTTCCGTGTTCGAAACACGCGTCTGCCCCACGTCCTCGAGCTTGGCGTGGCATCGTGTCATCACACAGAGCCTGAGGCCCTGTAAAGAGGACCCACGAAGGCCCCGCATGGGCGCTGCTTAAGAGCAGTTCCCCGCGAGGGAGAGCCGAGGCGAGAGCCTCCACGCCGGAAGGTCAGCGCTCGGAGGGGAGAGGCACCAGGCCGCCACCATCCCCCGTAATGACTCTTTTTTTTTTTACTCTATTACCCGCTGTAGTCCTCCCGGGGCCCGGGGGTACAGGACACAGAGAGCGTGATAAAGCGCCGTGTATTTATTACTCCCAAAGGATCAATTTACACAGAGGAGACACAACACAGGCCGCGGCGGAGCAAATAAATAAATAGCTTTTTTTGTCCTCGAATGAACAAAATCTCCTGGTAAATCTCCCCGTGCACAGAGAGCTGGGCGGGGCTTTAATAAGGGCTAAGAGCTGGCATGGACACCGTCGTTTCTCCCACTACATCTGCTCTTGACGCTCAGTCAGCACATGTTTTAATATTGATCATTAGCACGTGTTTCAGACTCTTCTTGCTGTTGCATTGGCTTTAGAGTTTCCATAGCTAATCTCACACAGAGAGCAATGGGGCTATCTTTGATGTTCCAGCCTTCACAGGGAACGGAGAGCCGTTAGAGCGCCTTTTTGTTTGGAGAAGCATATTAAATCCGCACAAGCTGTGTGGCTGAAATTCATTTCCTTTCATCACAAACATAATTCTGCTTAGCTGACGCAGTGTAACTGTACAGTCATGCAAGTCCAATCCAAAACACACGCGCGCACGTGCACACATACACACACACACACACACGCACACATACACGCATTCGGACACACACTCTCATCAGACACTCTCTCACACACTCTCACACACGCACACACACAAACAAAATGCATCCGTTTCTGCTCTCAAGGACAAATCAAGCACATATCTCTGCCTCATATATAAATAAAAACGGTGACCCAGTGAGGCTAACTCTGGCCTGAGGCTTGCGGTTTGCACAATCAGAACTCAGCTCTCCTCTGGGTAAACCTCACAGTTCCCCCAATTACAACACCCACCCCACAGCAAGCCAAAGACAGAGGGCACAGGGAGGGATCAGAGGAGCGGGCACTCTTATTGGCTCTCGGAGAAGGGGCAGTCACAGAGGTCACTGTGGACAGGTCGAAACCATAAGGAACACTCCACACCTTTGGTAAGCGCTCCGGATCTCCAGGGTGACGAGGAATGACCTTCTGAAGCCTCTGGAAGCCGTAGTCAATGGTGGGCTCGTTCAGTGCTGGAGGACAAACATAAAAACAGGGAAAACAGGTTTTAAAAATGTTTTAAAACCCAGAATGAAATATGAACACCTGAATGAAGAACGTGAGGTATACTGAAATGATTTGAGGATGATATAAAAAATAAACAATGGTAAAATATTTTTGAATAACTGAAGCAAATACCACAACACCCAAAATTTGAACAATATTACAATATTAAAAACATAATTAACATGTAAAATTATACTAAGTAAAAAAAAAAAAAAGAGAATTATATTTTATAGTAATTCTTTAGCTTCACTGACATTTTCCTTCAACAACAAAAACAACACATGACATGGCCGCGCAACGGTGGGACGTCTTACACCACAGTATGGTTATAAAATAGTATGTATGGAGGACACAGTGAACAGTATACAGTAAACAGTACACAGCTGCTAGTACAAAGTTCACAGGCCACATGACGCAGTAGATAGGGCTCTGATTCAGACACAGCCTGTGTCATGGCCAACCGTGGCTGGCAGCAGGGCACAACGACGCCCGACTGGTCCGAGTGCTCTGGGTTCAGAGGGTTTCACTGGGCTGGGATGACAGCATCTCATCATGGGATGATTGGGTGCCTGCAATTACATCTGCTGAGCTGCCCATGAAGTGTGTTCCTCTGACTCACGTCTGTGTGAGCAGAACCTGACTTGAAAACGGTGTGAGAAAGGTATACAAAAAAAATAAAAACAAAAAATCTCCTCTGTGAAAAAATACCTTACTAAGAAGAAATATCACTTTACCCTTAATGGTGAGGCAAAAAAAAGATTCATTACAAAATCAACAGAGAGGGTTTCTATCTAACCTCCAGGCCAGGAATTGCTTCTTTGGTAACTTTTACATTTTTAAAATTCAAATTCCATAAATAAAAAGGTTCACTACACTAAATCACTACTGCAAAAATGCATTCAAATGACAGAAATTTTTGGGAATTTATTCAATACAATACAAAATTAATCTACAGAGCAAATACAGTCTAGGTTTGAAGATAAGAGTTTAGAGATTGGAGTTTGAACCACATTTTCAACCTCCAATCCATAAATGGCAATACATGAGCACCAATTTGTGTTAATAATTTATCAAGTGTGATAATCGGGCCATAATGCAACCTCTATCGCATGATGGCAAGAAAGTATTCTGCCGTTAAAAGCATTGCTGGCTTCAATTGGAAGCACGGAAGGTAAAAGAGCCATAACTTGAGAAGTGTGCTGGCTTTAAATACACCATCACGCTAATGGCAGTCATTCAGATTCAAAGAAAGGACATTTGCCTTATTTGTATGAGTAAGTGCAAAAAAAGCACTGATGGCCGGTAATCGGAAGATTTGAAAGAACATTTTTATTTAAAATTTATCGCCGCAATTACAAGGAAAAACCCTTTATGTTGTCAGAAACAGGATGTAAAAGGCTGCCAGTCAGGCTGGGGAGGGGATCCCTGTTTCATAGGTTGGGCTGACAGCCGACACGCATGCGACAGGCAGAACTGCGGGACAGGTGGACGCCGTTAAGATGCTAAAAACCATCAGAGAACGACGCTACAACGACGATGTTTTGATGTCGTAAAAACTTCCTATCTCTGTTCAACGAAAAACTTCAAAGAGGATTCAAATAGTTGCGTATTCGATGAGGCTTCAATACAAAGTTGTAGGCCTGCCACGTCATCAGTTTTGGAGGTTACATTGTTTTGCCTGAACACGTTAAGACATATGACCACTTTTTTTCATTTCAGAGGCTGTCAAGCTAAACCACACCAACCACGAGGTGTGACATCACAGAAAGATTGCTGGGGCCCAATCCACTAAGGGAGTGGGTGTGGCAATATGAGGCAGGGGTAATTTTTCTCACTGACACCCACCTTCCCCAAAAGGTGACTTTTGCCAATGATATCTCACTCACATTACCTTTATAATAGCTAGCATATAATTAATTTGAACACTTGAATTTACTCCATTGTAAACATCCAGATTTGGTTATACCTGAATTCTTTTTTTAAGGTTTAAAAGAGGCCTTGCTATAATTTTGACAAATGATCCTAGATTCCAAAAGTAAAAAAAAGACTCTAAGACATAAATCCTTTGACACAGCAATGAATCCAGGCTGGGATCTATGGGGGCTTATGCCCGCTTCTGTTAACAGTAATGGAAGACAAAATCCTAGACCAATATTTAAAGAGGAACGTGATACAGGCTGCACTGAGCCAAACACCCCCTGTATTCCCAGCCAACACCACCCCCAGGGTCCCGCCCCCTCTCTGACAGCTCCACGCTGTTTTCATTCCTGTTTTCGTAACCCACCCCAGCCTCAGTCAAGGCGCCTCTCAGTATTTCGACATTAAAACAATGACCCTTTCTTCTGCGGGGGTACTGTTTTGTTTGTCTGTTTGTCTGTTGTGGTCCCGCACTAGCTCCCTTAGGGCCCAGAGCGTGCGGAGGACAGGGGGGGTGCTTCTCAGCGATTCATTAAAGCTCCACGACACAGGCACACCAGCGGCCTCCGCAAAGCTCCTGAGAGAAAACGCGCAGAGCGAAAGGAGGGAGAGGAGGACGGAGGGAATTACGCTGTAATTGAGAGGACGTGGAGGTGACCGGGGGAGAGGTGTTGAAGACATATGCCGCGAATGCTAGGTACTTTTTCTGGTAGCGTTTGGGGGAGGAGGTTAATGTACGGTACACTGTGTCCCAATTAGGCCCGAGCCCCAGCTCAGTAATTAGCCTGGTCTCCACTGTCTCAGGCTCAGCACAGAGGAACTAACAGGCACTGCTATAGCCTCTCTTCTTATTTGGGACACTCAATAAACCTTTTAGATACCGTGCTTTTCTAGTACAACACAACATATCAGCATATGGTAACACACACACACACACACATAAACACATACACATAAACAGACAGACAGACAGACAGACACACACACACACACACACACACATAAACACAGCAGAATGAAGGAACATGCACACATATTGGCATAAGAGAACACACAAACATAAACACACAAACACACACACACACACACACACACACACACACACACACACAGTGGGTAGAACACTGACAGGAAAGAGGTAAAGAGTGATCGGTGGGAGACGGAACTCACTGGAAGCAGGACACCTGAGGTAATTCTCTAAACCTGATAAAATGTTAAGTCCAGTGTCCTGAACAGCAATAATATGCAATGATCTATACTATAGTACAAACCTGGGGACAAAGTAACTTGTCCTAAATGGGTAGGTAGACTGGGTGGACTGACAACACCACCCTGGTATAGTATACTCCATAGGTGTATTTAGCAATTTTACCATTTAAAACATACTGCACAGCTACATTCATTCATATCTGATTCATATCTGCTGTCACGGTATCCATGCTATCCTCCAGTGCTTGTTTACTTTATACAGATTCACTGAGGTGAAAATGTCTTATTTATGCCTAAATCTAAAAAGACAAAGCCAGTAAAAACCTTCTTTAATGCCCTTTCAGTCTTTGGTGCTACTAAACAGCCTCAGCAAAACCATGAATTTACTTAAGGGGGGGGGGGGGGTGCGAAGGAATGTAAAAATTAAACTGCTTGAAGAAAGGACAGAGGGCAAAAGCAGAATCGTGAACAACCAGACCGCCACCCCTGAGCTTGACGATACATACATAATATTATCATATTACACATCATGTATTTCCTGTAATTAGAGACGCTGGGCCCCTGACTGGGTGAAGCATGGGATGGGTGGATAATGAAGCAGGGTGTTAGGGCCCCATTAATGTGCTGATATGGAGATGGATGGGGCCCGCTCCCCGCGTAAACGCCGCGCGGCAGTTGTAGACATCAGCCGCTGTTTGTTCCTCTTATTGCTATCGATTTCCTGATTCTGCCCAATCTGCACACTAGCCAAGCAGATAATATATACTTACAAAGAGACGGTGGGAGGTGGGAATATACATGCACTTTATGAACTGTGGGATCTCAGTACAGAACAGGACTCAGCTCAGAATGACGGGGAGATGACAAAGTCAAAACGGTCTTTGCTGGCAAATGAGTCAAATCCTGGCATGTGCTGCAATAAAATACATGTAAAAAAATTACGTCTAGATGTGTAAATGAAGAACGAGTATCTTAAGTGCCTGAACCCAACATTTCTTTTTTTTGTGTGGCTGCACTGATCATTGGGAGCGGCCCTGGCCTGTGGTCGGAATCACGTATCCCTTGGGGCCCTCTTACGAGACCAGCTTGCAAAAAAATTTTTTATAATAATAAACAAACAAAAAATAAATAAATAAATAAATAACCGCGATTCCAGAAGTGGGAAGTTACAAAATGTCCGTCGTTATCTGGCCCGGGGAACTGAATTATACACTGTACTCTGCCGATAAGGCACGGGAGGGCTTTGACAGTAAATACACACGGCGCTATTTAACTGCGTTGTGCAGAAGACACTTTTAGCCGTTTGTGTTTGGTGTGAGATGCGCAACCACCGTGCTGGCATTTATCCTTACTACAGTAGGCAGGAGATAGGGATATAATGGGGGAGGCGGTCATGGGGTCACGGGAGAAGGGCCTGTTTAGAGCAGCACTCTCTTGTGTAAACACGCTGCCATGCCATGCATGTTAATATACGTGTCTGGCTGCCATTATGGATAATCAGACAGCCATTCAAACACTGACACTAAAAAATGCACTGTTCACATAAACCGCTTCTACTGCATAAGCAACTGTATTAAAATAAACATGGCACCTTCGCAACATGGATATAATTAGTAATTATGTGTACATTTAGCCAACAGAAAAATAAAAAAAAACACTATTACTACTAGGGCTATTACTACTTCTGGTCCTAATGCTACTACTGCTGATAATAACAATTATACATACAGTGCCATCCGAAAGTGTTAGGACAGTGAGACATTTGTTGTTGTTTTGGCTCTATACTCCAGCACATTGGATTTGAAATGGAACAGTGACTATGAGGTTAAAGTGTAGACTTTCACCTTTAATGTCAGGGTGTTTACATCCATATCAGGTGAACCTTGTAGCAATTGTAGCCCTTTTTACACATAGGGGTCGATTAACTAAAGGTTTGCGTGTACAAAAACACGTGTAAAACTGTTACCACACGCAAAAAAATCGTCCAACTAATGAGGTGTAAAGAGGACTGCGTGTGCTAAAATTTCAAGATACGTCGGTTTAAAATTTTTGCGGGTTAGCCTGAATGAATATGCAAAAAATTGGCGTCCCTACGTTATTTCACGAAATAGTGGGAGGAGGTCATGCAAACAGGTTACTTTAGCATGCGCAACGTGATTTACTAAAACCCGAAAGCAAGTTTGGGAAAGGTATTTGCGGGTGCATAACACAAATGGAAAGCAGGAATTAATAGTTGTTGATAAGACACAGTTGATAAGATGACGGCGGTAATTGTAACAAGACACGTAGGCTACGTGCGTGTGTAACTAATGCTCAAAACACACAGAAAGAAGATTTGTGGATACATACATCATGAACAGTAAGAATATATTAATGTTTAACACATGAATCATGTGTTACAGAAGAGTAACTAGTATTTGAATCAAACAAGCAATAGGCTACAACATCTATTATAGAAAACAGTGAATAACAAAGCAAATAAAAACATTATCAAATTAAAACCCATGGTCAGATGGAAATGTGATTTTATATGACGCTAATGGCACCGGTAGTGCTAGTAAGTAGGCTATAGTTACGATCGTTTCAGTCCAAACAGACATCTGTAACTCCCGGTATAAAGTAAAAGACATCCAGTGAAACAGTTTGATTACTGCCAGCTTGTTCAGTGTAACCTAGTGTAATCTAAAATACCAGGATTTATATGTATATTCCCCATTCATTTAATGGTTTTTTCACTAGCAACATTGCTGCCAGTCTTTTCACCGTTTTCTTACAGTATAACCAATCCAAACATGCAAAGCATTTAAATATGGATGTTTTCGGCTGGAGTAATTTACATAATGACTCTTAATCACCCGCAAAGTGTGAAATAACGTGTTATAGCACGTGCAAATACTATGGATGCACCCGCAAAATAACACCTCTTATTTGGGATCTTGGTAAATCGACCACATAGTCCCCCACATTTAATTGGACAAATTAACTTAAAGTCTTTATATTTAACATTTGGTTGCATATCACTTGCATGCCATGACTTCCTGATACCTGCGACCAAACAACACACACATATAGAGAGAGAGAGAGAGAAAGAGAGAGAGAGGGCAGAAAACAGATATAAGCCATACCCATTTTCCTTTCCTCTCATGCAATACCAAGAAACAACAGACTGTTTTAATTTAGATTAAGAAACTGAAACCCCAAGTCAATATGCACATGTAGATATCATTAAAAATATAAATACATAAATGCATAAATGTGTGGCCAAAAAAAATAAAATGGAGAAGTGAGACATTGCATGATGTCCCATATGTGTGACCCCCGACACCGGACTTTCTCCAAATGTGGAACAGCCCAAACCACATCGTGGGGTCTATTTATAGCAGACCAGATTTGTGTTCTTAACCGTTTCACCATTGTGCTCTCATTAATTTATGACCGAAATGTGGTTTATGGGTCTCTCTAGACTACATTAATGTTTTGTTTTAAGATAAAAATATCTGTGATGATAATGCTTGCTTTTCTCTACTGGTTTGGTGCAACAAAATGCCATTATGTTTTTGCTTTGAAACGTGTGGTTTGGAAACACACTGGCTGCTTTATGTTTCAAAGCGATATTCTGGTGGACGCTGAAAGGCTGTGTGAAATACTCCCTGAGCATCACTTTGTGTGAAAATAGCCATCGCTAACCCGCAACCTTTCCAAAGGTTTAAGACCCTCTTTGTTATGTAGCGGCCTCTAGTCAGACGGAATATTTTTAATAAGGGCTTTAGGATGGACACTCTCACCTCCTGACACTTTGAATCTGTTATTGGACATCACTAAAATCACAATTTGTGGAAATGATGCCCCCCCCCGAGCCTTCTGCATGAGATAGTAATAAATAACAAAAATCTCTAAGATGAACAGGAGTAGAAACTCAGCAGCAATAAATAAATGAGAAGGGGTTTTTTCTCTTTCCTCCTGCAAACACTATTTGAAGGATTCCTTGCAATCACAGGGATCAATGCTCATTGAAATTTCATGAAGCCAGATCCTGGGCTCTTCATATTTCCCAATAATGACACCGAAGGGAGCTAGGGGGGAGGGGGGGTGTGGGGGGTGGAGGCTGTGTTCTCACCCAAATTCAACCTCATCTGATGGGTCATAGTGAAGTGCTACACGCATAGAGCGAGGCTGAATGCCCAAAATAATACATGATACTTTCAGAAAAAAAGAGATATATAAAGAGCCATAAAGAGCAAGAACACACCTGCAGAAGAAATTCTAGAAATATCTACGAACATTCTAGAATGCTACTTTTTTGTTCTTCCCTTTCCAGGAAACAGAGAGAGCAGTGTCGCCGCAGAAACAGCAAAGCGGATACGGGTCATCGGCGTGGGGTACGAAGGCGTCTTTGTGGCCTCCCTCCCTCTCGCATGCTTTTTTGCGGCTCTCTTCCCGGCACTGTGAAACCCAGTCGCGAGGATGGGGGGGGGTTCGCGTCAGAGCCGGCCGAGCCAAGAGGCCGCAGTGATACTCGGGCCCGATGGAGCCAAACATCACGCGCACTAATCGGCCTTGAGCCTCTCCGTTACGTATTCAGGCTGTCCGAGGGGCCGGCGGTATAGGAGGAATAAGGAGCAGAGGAGTGCAATGCGCACCTCCCTTCTCCCTCTCCTTCCTCTTTTGTTCCTTCTTTTCGCACCCATGGGACCGTGTTTCTTCGGTTGCGGTCTCATATGCAGCACATCGGGATCGATGCGCTCAGCTACGTGGCGCTCAATAGCCCTGAATTATTGCTTCATTTTTTTTTTCTTTTCAGCATATTACAGATGAGTTATTTTTTCCAACCCACACCGACCAGGGATCAATACCTTACAATCTTATTTTTATCCATTTTTCCATAAATCCTGCAGAGGGGTATATTTGGAAATCTGGCAAGCAAAATAAACCATTACTTATAAACCGAAAAAAAAAAGAAACATAGAAATTGAGCAGCAGGCATCCGTAACTCATGAATATCCTTTACTGAGTCATATAATTTATGCAATTAAATGTACTCAGTTAAGAAATTTTGGCAATCGTTTAAAAAAGCAGTCAACCACCTTTCTGTGCTCCAAATAGAATGAAATGCAAGGGCCATGCTAATGTCAAAGGTCAGACTCATGAACTTAGAGCACTAACAGCCAGACCAGGCCGACCTCTCTAGAAACGTGTCAGATTACAGAACTCAAATCTCAGACCCTGCACCTTCCCTTTCTAAATCTTTTTTGCTGATTTTTGCTGCAACAGGCAGATACACTCTGGAATGTCCTGCCTAATCAAGTTAGGCCCCACTACCTCTTGTCTAAGTCATTATTTAAAAACCCCTACAGTCTGAAAGTAGCTGTCATTCTCTTTCTTATTTCTTGTGTCTTTGTGGCAGTGCATTACAGTGCATAAATTCATTAGAAGGCCAGAGAGGCAAGCTGTCGCAGGCAGGGCTCGTCTCCCCGCAGATATCTTCCTGCTCAAGTCAACCAGTACTCAACAAATATTTTATGCCAGAGTTTGTCACTGGACGGTCAAAGTCAATGATCATCAGTGATCATTTTTACATATTCCAGAACAGCAATCCCCCACTTAAAGCATCTGTGAATCTTTCAAACCTTCTTTCTCCCGCATACCCTGATTCGCACCATTCCGGACACGCAGACTGCACAATGGGAATGCTTAAATTCCACTGTGTAACACACAGCTAGAGGGCAATGCGCGCTGTGCAGTGCTCTTCAGGAACGCTGTGTGCTCATCTGCGTGCTTATTTTAGTCTTTCATAGTCTTTAATACTGCACTGTCTGGTGAAGGAAAAAGCCCTATAAACATAAAATATTTTTATATTACAAAGAAAATTGAAAGATATGTATGCGTGTGTCATATTTTGTCTTCATTTATTTTACCCGTACCTTGAATAGAGACTCTTTATCAGTCCTGAATAATGTTTACTTAATACGAATGCGAAGAGAGCAGGAAAACAGACTGATAATTTGATACAACAGAATTTTAATATTGGGCCACAGTCCCAATATTAGCCACGCTCTTAACAGACACAAACTGACTGCTGCATGCTGGAACCCATTCATCAAATACTCCAATCTATTGCCAGCACAGATACACACACACACACACGCACATGCACGCACACGCACGGTGTTATAACCTCAGTCTGCTTAACAGTGAATCTTCAGCATATGTGCTGTTTCTCTCTCTCTCTCCGTGTTTCTGTCTACTGTAGATGTCACTCAAATTTGCTCCACACAGTACCAAAAGAAAGTTATTTTCACTGGCAACAGTTTTTTCACCGTTTTCTTCCAGTTTAACCACTCCAAACACACAAAATCTCTCATTTAAATATGGCTGTTTGCGGCTGGAGTAATTTACATAATGACTCTTTGTTGATCACCCAAACCTTTGGGATCTTAGTAAATCGACCCCATGGTGTGCAAACATTTTTGATGAATGAGGCCACAGAGACAAAAAAGTCAAGACAAAAAAAGTATGTCTAACGGGACGTCATTGTGCAGAAATGATCTTCTTCCTTTCATGTTATTGGCCTCTGGTCCCGGGACAGCGTCAGTGAGTTATGACTTCAGTCAGCTGAGTCCATGACTTCTAATTAAAGTTCCCACCACAGAACAGTGACCACACACCTAACTCTCTCCATAAGAACTGAATGACCTTTGCCTTCTTGCCGCCACTCTATTGGGTCCAGTGTAAGACCTATGCACAAAGAGTCAGAACGTCCACGCTGACGAGTAACGCGTGCACCTGAAACTTCGGCCCCAATAACACACGCTCGAGCAAGCCAGCAAAATAAGCAAGCAAAAAAATGAGACCAAGTTGGCGGCCATCTTTCCGTCCAGAAAAGTCTTGTTATCAACAGAATGCCAGCTGGGATATGCGTGGTCCCAAAAAGCGGCCGGCTTAATTTCTACCGACAATAACTCTAATTGTGTTGGGGGGGGGGGGGGCTGTCTGTATCTGAGGAGAGTCCAGGAGACAGAGGGAGTGCCACCATCTGTAGGAGTTAAACTGCCCAAAAATAAATACATGCAGTAAATGAGTGTTTTTTGCCTGGTTCCTTCCACGGCTTATTTACCAACAGTTTCTCTGCACTGCCGTTTCATGTTTGTCAGACATGGCAGGCCGCATGCTGTGCCGAAGGGACTGCAGTCTGTATTTTGCGTCTCCACGTGCCAAGATACCGCGACCTCCATGTGGGAAACGTGTTTACCGCTAGGCCTTCCAGCCGCTGTTTTCATGGAGTGCCCGAAAAGTCAGTGCCGCTTCCCGTCTTCCTCCGCGGAGGGGCGTGTCTCCAACACCAACCCCCTCCTCTTATCACCAAAGTAAAAGGAGCAGGAGGCACAATATACAGATAAATAATCACAAATCCCCCTTAACACCTAATGGAAAAGACAAGTAGCCTAACTGTCAAAGGACATTTAAAATGAGGAAAAGTAGAGCGCTTCTTTAGGAAACACAAACATGTTCTTATTGGACACGTTCTCCTAACCCAGAACGATTCAAACACCCGACCATCGTTTTCCATTTTATTTTTGGTGTGATACATACGTGAACATGCCAGTGCAGGTTGCCTGTTGAGCTGGACTTGGTTTGTGTCGGAGGCACTGCACAGGTAGTGAGCGATTTCTGCGTGGCTGCGCCTCGATCTAAAGTGGCAGCGTTCTAACCGCACTGATTTCATTCGCTTTTCGGTTGCGCTGTTTCCTCTCCACAACAGCAGTTGATTAGCGATGCCAGAGCCCCACCCCTCCCAATGCCAATGCAATTCTAATGCCAGATGCCACCGGCTCCTGCCAGTCGTCTATGATTAGGCCCCGTTGGCAACTGGACCCACCGAGATGCCAACTGGAGTGGGGCGGGGGGGGAGGTGCCTAAATCGGATCCCCAGTCGCTGCTTGGAATGTATTCAGACTGCGTAAATACCCCAAATCTTTGCGCTTTGAAAGAGAGAGAGGAAGGGGTGGCAGGAGCCCGCGGATTGAGGTGGGACTAACGCAACAGCCAAATGGCGTCCATGCCTGCGCTAAAGTAAAGGCTCCAAGCAAGGACCTCCAACTGTCTCCTGTGCTGAGAGGGAAACGCCATTGTTGGACCCCCTTCCCTGGCCTATGCCCCCATGGACAAGTCGACAGGTGTGCTCGACAAACAAGACAAACTTCAGGGACCTGCCAGAGCTATCAGGAGACACATGGTGAAGCCCCGCCCCCCCAAAGATTATTACACATTTATTACACCGACATCACATGATGGGGAACCTGTGAGGTCACGGCTTTGAAGAACAAAAGCATGATGTCACCTCATTGATTACCACCAACACATGGCTCTAAGATGTGTTCATGAAGCCAAACTAAACTACTAAATTCTTTAAACAAACTAAGCTGTCTTTACAAAATGAAAAAATGTTCTCCGTTTTCCTGTTCTCTGCTGTGGGATATGGCCTGCTGTGAGTCTGTTCACTTTAATAATTTTTTTAACTGAGGGAGAAAATGAACCATAATTCCTAAAAGTTTTAAAACCATATATGGCGTCATCCTCACTGTAACTAATAGAAACCAGTATGGGGAACAAAGAGCTGACACCGGATTCCCACACAATACCACGATAGACAAAACAAACAGAAGAAAGATACAGTGGAAACACAAAAATAACATAAGAGGAAAAAGGGTCTGCATCTCCTTAATTAAACGGGGAAATCATATCTGCTATGACCAGATACTGGAGCTATTCGGCTCTACATTTGGAAAAAAAGAAAAGAAAGGAAACTGAAAAAAAAATACATTTTGTTCATCGTCTGTTCCTTTTTTCCCATGGATTTTATATCAATGAGCACTCTTTCAAAAAAGAAAAGAAGAATAAAAATAAAAGAGGGAAATCATGAACAAGGGAGGCTCATTGAATCAGAGAGAGAAAGAGAGAGAGAGATGGTTTGCAGCCATGCTATTCCATTATTTAGAACTAAACTTATTACAAATGTCTCCTTTGGAGCTGCTCATATAATGTTCAGTTATGTGAAGCAGGATTGTCGGCCATCCTGCACTGACCAGCTGATTGTGGGCAACCGTTGTCGTAGGCTTGCATTTCTTTATTGTTCTTTGTGTGTGTGTGTGTGTGTGTGTGTGTGTGTGGGGGGGGGGGGGGGTGGTGGCATGTGCACACGTGTCTATGTGTCTATGTGTCCATGTTCATGTGTGCATATGTGAGTATACGTTGGGCCATGTATGTGCGATTGCATGAGTGCACTGGGACGGATTTATGTTTGCAAATGGCTTCAACATAGGAGCCAATAAAGCTTGGATCATATTCCTACTTTAACTGCAACACTTTTACAAGGGTCTGTCATCAAAATATCCTACAGGAGGTCATGTAATGCATTCTAATGGAGATTTGTGCGTGACTGAGTCGGGGTCACATGGTCATCCTTGTGCTCTGTTCAGGGGCCACCGAGAATCCACATAGCCACCTATGATCCGGCTATTAATTTTTTCCCCCTGCATGGGACATGAGTTTCTGGTCTTAATGTCAAGAACCCTATATTGTACTATACCAAAACTACAAAGGAGATTCAATAAAAATAAGTAAATAACATTTTTGAAAATATTATGGGCTCTATTTTCCGGCTGGCGCATGGCGGGTGGCGAGCAAGTGCATTGGCGAAGTGACATTTTCGGCATGTATTTTCACGCTCCTGAGCTCGTTTGCCTCGCCGTGCGCCGGAAGTGGGAGGAGAGTTGCTGGTGGAGGTGTGTCAGTCCAGAGCGATCAGCAAAACTGCAAATTCGGGGCCCTATTTTCCAGCCGGTGGTGAGCCATCACTGGTGAGATTGCAATTTTGTCACGGATTTGCACGCGCTTGAGCTCGTTTGGTAATTTGGTGACTCGCCGTGCGCAGAAGTGGGAGGGAATCCGGTGTTGGGGGGTGTGTCTTAAAAAAGGGAGCAGCCCAGTTCAATTTTACTGGAGCGGAATGCTATTTTGTTATAAGAGTTGACTGCGACTCGCGCTTGCACTGCCTGTCAGGCACGAAACACACCACAGCGTACGGTGAGTTGCTAATTTCGGGGCTTTCCCCAAAGCGTGCATGATCATAACCTATTCAAAAGCCAATCAACCGTTTTCGTGGATCATATGTGGTCCAATTTGACTTTGAAATAAATCCCCCAAGCAGGAAAAAATTATACTCATGCTCATTGTCTTTTTTATAATGTTCTTTCTGTTTTTAATTGTTTATGGCTGTTATTATACTGCACTGTGGTCTCGGGGGTACTGTATTTGTTCTTACAGCCATCTGTAATGAAAATAATGACAAACTTGGTGCATACATTCACTCTTATTGCACGTATAGCGATAAAAACGTACCTCTTAACTCAATTACATTCAATTAAATCAATGCAAAATAGATAGCCTATTGTCTTCCAATGCAGAATCCTAAATCTGACAAAAGTTAATTGGATATGTTGCATGGAAAAAATTGGAAATAGATAAATAATGATACGCACCATGCTAGAACTGAGAAAATAGAAAAAGATTTAAAAAGAAAAAGAAAAAGAGCCAATAAATGATAAATGGGAAAGTAAAATAAATAATTTAAAAATGTATTTTATTGACTGATTGGAGGCTAAGAAAATGATTAATAAGCTTTTTATTTTTCACAGTCCAGATAACATATTAGTGACTTTTGTCGCCTTTAGAATTCCAGTAGTCAGAAATTGACAGTGGGTGGACTCGTTCTGCAAGTGGGCGACCACGACCGAATGGGTGTGTTCTGCTGTCATTTTTCACTAAACAACCATGTGATGCGGGATAGCCCGACATGGTCAAAACGAGTCCAATGCACACGGCTCTTAAGACTTTTTTCCCCTGTAAGACTCTGTAAGACAATTCTGTATTCCTCCTTTCTCTGTGCAATGTGGTAATGTTACTTCTCTATAAGACAGATCAACTCTGCATTCCCCTTTTTTCTGTACAATATGGTAATGTTACTTCTCTGTAAAACAGATCAATTCTGTATTCCCTTTTTCTCTGTGCAATATGGTAATGTTACTTCTCTGTCAAACGGATCAATTCTCATTCCCCCTTTCTCTGTGCAATATGGTAATGTTACTTTGTTGTAAGACAGATCAATTCTGTAAGCCCCTTTTCTCTAAGCAGTGTGGTAATGTTATTTCTCTGAACAGATCAATTCTGCATTCCCCTTTTCTCTGTGCAACATGGTAATGTTACTTCTCATAAGAGTGCAGAGAATAAGGCTGACCTCTGCTGAGAGAAAACAGGGGGAATTCCACTTCTGTAATGCATCCACCTGACAATCATAAACATGTGTGTAAAGATGCCCGCCTACAGCCTGTCACCAGCTCACTATTTATGCAATAGTGTGATGGATGGTTTGTGTTAGTGGAATTCAGCATACAACAGAAAACAATTATAACGTGAAAGATGCTTGTGAAAAGGATATTTGTCAGTTGGTTTGCTTCAGTGTCAACATGAATGCAACAGGTTCTATTTTTCTCAATTTTTTTCATAAACACATAATTGTTTTCTGTTGTATTGATCAACACCCTTATCTTTTAAAGAGCACAGAGACAAACTCAAATGATGACATTTCATGTTTGGCCTCATTTAATTACTCTGCGGTTTCCTCATTCAAGCAATTTTATCACCAAACAAGACACAAAGTCCTTGCATGTAATTCACCTGTGTTGTGTGATCGAAATCAATGCAATTAGTGTGGAAACTAATTGCATTCGTCTATGAGTGAGGGTGATGAAGACTGTGGAAATCAGCAGTCTAAGTCTGGGAATGAAGGGAGGAAGACTGAGGTGTAGGTGAGATGAAGCGGCCCGGCGTGTACATCACCGGTGTGTTAATATAAGTGTGGATGATGAAGACTGTGGTACGCACCTGTGTAGATGAAGCGGCCCAGTGTGTACATCACCGGTGTGTGTGAATATGAGTGTGGATGATGAAGACTGTGGTACGCACCTGTGTAGATGAAGCGGCCCGGCGTGCCTTTACAGAACTGCTTGGACTTGTAGGAGAGGGTGACCTCGACCACGCCGGGGATGTGTCGGGGCGGCGTCTGCACTCTGATGGCGTGAGGGGTGATGAGCTGTTTGGTGGGGTAGAGAGAAAGAGAGAGAACAGAGATGACTCCTGAGTCCAGGACATTACTGAAGAAGCAACAGGCAATCAGCTAAAGGAACAGGATCAGAATAATCACCAGCAACCGATGGACCACAAGTGAGCACCAGTGGATTAGAACACCACCAAAGAGGAGGGGAGGGTGGGCGTGGCGGCGTCGCTGATCACGGATAAAACACCGCGGCCCCAGGGCTGCCCCGGCAGACCAGGCTCTTTACAGGGGAATAGAACCCTGCGCTTTTTAGAAGAGCAGCATCTATGGAGAGCCCTTCTCTTTGCCGCTGTCAGTCACAATGAATCCCCCTTCTAAGCCAATCTACACCGACGTAAACAAACACTTCACATCAACAACGCTGCAACGACTCGGTCAAGAGGGCTGAACATAAACAATCAGTCGGGGGGGGGGGGGGCTGAAGAGTGTGGGGTGACTGGCAGAACCCACACACCATTTCCTTAGGGACACATTCAGGCTAAAGCTCAACAATCCTAACAGAAAACCTGCTAGGTTCAACCCCACAGAGGTGAGGACTTGCATTAAAAGTTCACTTGATTTGTCAAATTGTAAGAACATTATTACTAAATGGTGCTCGAGTTGAAGGACAGCAATACGGATCCTATTGGTTGATCCATAAAAACGAATCAGGGAATTACACAGCACATTATATCAGTGCTGGTCCATGTGAATGCTGAAGAAAAGGACAGCCGAGGGAGTAACAGTGTTGAAATGTGTCACATGCCCTACTAAATAGTGTCTGCTGCATGCAAGAAACTTCAGCTACAGTCACCAAAACAAGATATTCTTAGCAATACCCTTAAGCAATTAACCTTACATGACAAACCATAAAATGTATATTACTCTTACTCTTAAGTAAGACTAGTATAAGCAAAGGTTTGACTATGCTGATATATACTGTACTGTATACTACTGTGCTGTGTACCTGAATGATTATGAATGGACCACGGTTATGATCCTGCACATACTGGCACTGACTGGCACTATCCGGAACAGGGAACATTTTCACCAATCAGGATGCTTGATTCCAACGGTCAAATAAAATACCCAGAATGCCTCTCGCTCCTTCAGAGTGAGCCAGAGTGAGCAAGTTTGGCCCGAATAGAACCCACTAAGTTTTTTTTCACGCACAAAGTTTTGCCCGAATGGAACCCCCACTCTCTCCACCCCCCAAACCTCTGTTTCACTCGAGCCCTCCCAGTATTTCTGGAGATGTGCAGTCCGAGCGAGGAGAAGTGGAGCTGTCAGGCCAAAATTGATCCGGGAGCCAAAATTGATCCGGGCCAGAGATAGGAAGCTTGATGGATGTTGCGTTGCCAACAACAACAGACACGCGAGCATTGTGACGCGTGTGATGTGTGAGTTTGTTCGCAACTTTGACTTGCTTTCAGAATCACCGGTGACAAACTCGCGCTTTTATTTTATCAAACAAAAACAAACAAATTTTTTTTGGGTGGATTGCGACGCGCATAGCAAATACAAAAAAAAAAAAAATAATAAATCAAAAAAAAAGCCAATAATAATTACAAAAAATAATAAATAATAGACTGATCGACGTGAACAGTAGACAGTTTTTTGGTTTAGTTTGGTAACGCTAGGATTAACTTTATTACTTACCTTTTCCACCTCGCTGCCTACTAACTTGCAGGACGAAAGGCATTAAATTTTTTTTTTTTTTTTTTTTTTTTTTTTTTTTTTTTTTTTTTTTTTTTTTTTTTTTTTTAGTAAAAAATTTTTTTTATTTTTAAAGCACAATTGATTTTAAATTTTTAAAACATTTGACAAAATTATGTGTCATTGTGTATTAAAATGTGTACATTAATAAGAATATAAATTAAATAAACTAGTATACTAGTGAGGGTTTAGCCACATCCACATTTGGATTTAAATCCCCCAATTTTCGAGATGAAAGCAAGTGCGAACACACGCACAAAAGTGCGAACGTGTTGGCTTGCATTCGCAATCACATTCCAGCATCCCCTTTCCAATTCCAATCATTTTGGCCTCCGGCCAACATTTTGGCTTTCGAGCCTCCAGCCTTCCAGAACTAACTCCAGTACTAAGTGTCTGTAAATAGGGGCACTTTGGACAAATATGCCCCTGGAGGAATAATTAGGCTCTGGTATAGCCGCCCCCCCCCCATCCCATTCCAGATTAATCCATTACCTCCTGACCTTGAACCGTTTTACAAATGTTGATGTTGATTCGGGGAAAACACTAATCAGTAAAATAACAGATGTTTCTCAAACTAATGTAAAATAATAACCCTGGCAATTATTTGAATGAACTGTTACATACAAACAATGAAATAAAGCAACCAGGGGAAACGAAACACACAAACGCACACGCAGAAAAAATAAAAAGCATAATGTCAACCATGTGTGCAGTCACGCCGCATCTGCTCACTGTGCCAACATGGTGTGTAATTGACAACAAAAATAAACAATTCAATTAAATTATTATTTTAGAGTACTTCATTGTGTTTTTTTTTTTGTTTGTCCCGTTGAGATTGGACCAGTCCATTAGAATGGCAGGAAAGATGATGACACCTCCCCCTCCCTCCTTTTTAACATATAACCCATTGCAGTAGGGAGGGGAAGGAAAGGGGGTGGGGGAATTGAGCTGAAAGAGTGAAGTACTGGATTTGTAAAGAATATCAGCATTGAAATCACAGCGTTTCTCCCATGGGCTCTGCAACTGGGTAGATGCTAGATGGAATAGGATGGGTGGGTGGCCCCTGTGCTGATGGGGGGGGGGGGGGCAGGGTCAGGGGTCACAGGAACAGCTACGGGGTGTTGCAAGGGGGGGCATGGCCTCGCTAAATTGGTCCAAGATGTGGGTCTACCTCAGCCCTACAGCCCCAACAAAGAGTTGTTACATGGTAGGATGTTAGGTAGAGGCATATATATGAAAATATGTGTGTGTGTGTGTGTTTGTGTAGACACACTTTATATTTGCTTTAACTTCTCCATTGGACAGGCATGTTCTATAACCTTATTTCCCCCCACCGTATCAAAATGACAGGAAGCGAACAGGCTTGTTCCACTAAGCAATTGGCCGCTGAGATGAAATGCGGAGCTACAAAGCGAGAGAGACGAGAGCCGCTTCTGTCTTAGCCAAAAACGCCCGCCCGTTTCAAAGCGAGCGGGCTGGCTGTGCTTCACGGGTGCCTAAACCGTCTCTTAGTGCACCGTTAGCCGGGCTTTCGTATCTCTGAAACCGCTCCTTTCACCTTCCCAAAAAAAACACAGCGTGACAAACGAGGGGCTTTTTATAGACCTGCACCTTTAATGTTGGAGCATTTGAATTGATCACTAACCTAGTTTCTCAAGGAGATAAAAACACTTGCACAAAGGAGGAGAACATGGTGTAGTTTGGCAGATGTAGAAAACACAAGGCTGGATAGTACCGTGTGCTGAAAACCGGTACCAAATGGATAAGCACTTATCCCTATCTGATTGCATAGTAAAACTCATGCAGAGCAGCTACAGTGTAGAACAGTACATTATATTGTTGATCACGATACACCCTGAGTTATTGTTCAGTGGTTAGTAATGAAAGTACATTGTTGTGAACAGTTCCCATTGGCTTCTCTTTCCAAAGCATGACTGAAGGTTGACAAAAACCCGGCCTGGTCACCTTACAAACCACAAAGCCCAGAGTTACCTTGGCCAGGGCTGGCTCGGCCAAATGCAGTCCAATGCAGTAACATTAATTTTATTCTCTAAAAAGGCGACCTGCTTCTGGTCGGCACAATCCAGCAAAAGCCTCTCGTACAGAGACGCACCCCAAATTCCTAAATATAATCCTGACCTCGGCAGTGCTGACCTGAAATCCTCCCTTCTTTGCCACGGCCAACTGCCCGTCACCCTGAGGGATTCCGTGCAGTTGGCTGTGGCAAAGACGGGTGGATTTCAGTAGGCCTGGTTGTCCCAGGCTTATCGCTTGCTGGTCAGGCCCCTGGAGTCTGCCTGTGGCCGTGACAGTCGAGCTTGGCTAGTGGACTGAAAATAAGTGGCAACTGGCAGCCTACGGTCCCGAGGACATACGTGCTTGAATGGGCTCTCCCGAACAGAGAGGCCATTGCAGTGATGAGACAGGCCTATGACTGGCCACTCAGAATGAGAAAGGGTGAAACCCGCCATTACGGCTCTGATAAAGACATAGACGGTGAACTAACGCCATTACAGCTCTTATAGGGATAGAGAGAGTGAACCACCCCATTATGGCTCTGACACGGAGAGAGAGGCTTTGATGGAGGACACCAACCTCGCTCCACACCAGCATGGTGCCGAAGATGACCTGCAGTCCATCGAAGAAGTTGTCCCCGATGATGATGACGGTGGCACCCCCTGTTGTCCATCCCTCGCTGGGGCTGATGGCTTTGATGCAGGGGGCAGCTGCTTCCAAGAACAGGGAGAGAGAGAGAGGGAGGGAGTGAGAGAGGGAGATAGAGAGAGAGAGAGAGAGAGAGAGAGAGAGAGAGAAATAGTCAGTTCAGTCTGCGCTCACAAGAATCACACAATATTACCCACAATCCATCTCTTTCAATGTACAGTGCCAAGCACAGAGGCAGTGGGTAGTATTTTTAAGCCTTTGGTGTGACTTGGCAACAGTGTGAATACCCAGCCTTCCGGAAACATATCTACTGTGTCTACTGATTTCCTTAGATACAGAGGACTGCAGAAGGAGTAAAGCATGGATGCACTGCAGAAGGAGTAAAGCATGGATTCAGAACAACCAGCTCATTAACATTGGACACAAATTTTCCTTTTCAACACTTTCCTCTCACGGGAGTTACGGGGAAAGCTTTGGAGAACATCTTTCACCGACAGTTGCTTATATGCTTTTTTTACGTGATGAACAGTAACTATTGTGTCGCCTTTTTCTTTACTCTGGAGTTGTACATGAAAAGCACTTGCTGTCATATGGTTATCAGGAAGAAACTTTATGTGACTATCTGCATAATAGGTGATAAAGCAGATAGTTATCCCATATGCATTTGCAAGAATTTCACTGTTTTAGTATTGTGGGAGAAGCACATCACATGTTTTAAGAGACATTGACCGAAATGTGTTCTTAACTCTAACAAATAATGTAGGGGTTCATTTATTTATTTATTCATTTATTTTACAAATGTAGGAAAGCTCAATGCACTTGCCAAATCAGAGTCAAAGACTAATGTTGATTGAGTTCAGGCCATTATCACAAGAAATGCATTGTTACATACATCACAAGTAACACTGAAGACACACATAGACAATAACAACACACACATCAAAATGTTCAACTCTGTGTACATTTTACTCTGATAGTATCAATATCCAACCCTTGTGGACTCATATAAACAATGTCAGCATTGAATTAACAGTGAAGATATAATAACAGGCTGTTTCCATTCCTTAGGTATGCCTGCATGACACACGGAAGAGACTATGGTATGCATTCAAATAACATTTGACCTTATTTTGAATTAAATATATAGTTTTGATTCAAAACACTTCTTATAATCAATTTGTTTGTGCTTGCTGAACTTTCCAAATTGTATATTACAGGGGAAAAAATACATTTGAAACATTTGCATTTGATTGTGGGTCTAAGTTAAGGGCAAATGTTGATTAACTCCATCTGGTGGAATGCCCTCGGGAGACATTCCACAGAACCTACCAATGGCTGTGTGTTTTTCTGAAGCCTATGGGAAACGGAGTCCACATGCCCTACCACTGTGTCACACGAGACACACACACACACAAGCAGGGGTTCTTCTAGAGAAATTTAACAAGAGGCACATGTACACAATCCAAATCTAGGTGGGTTCAGGAAATATGGGATTTTTGAAAGCGTCTTGTGATTCTAACTTCATTTAAAACATCAAACCTGAGAATAAAATGCAACCTGTCAATCACTTTAAAATAAGTGATTGACACAATACAGTAAATCACGGATGAAGTTATACCACTTATTATTTTAAAAATTCTGCCGGCGATTTAAATGTTTTTTTTTTTATCTACATTTTTTATAAGAGTATGCGGTCAATGTGCCTCCACATTAGCATATACAGCACATGCATATACACACTCAAATACATCATTCTCTCTTCCCAGGAGAACCACTTAATACACAAATGCACAAAGAAATATACACAATGGACATTAACATGATTAACAGTACAATTGTACAGTATGACCACGTAAATATTCTCTAAAAACACATTTGCATGGAAACATTCGTCATTGACTGGTAAATGTTGTTTAGGGTAAACCTTTGTTCAGGAAGAGTGTGTGTGTGGGGGAGGCAAAAGCACTTGTCGGTTCTCTGATATGATTATTAAAGACAGCATTATAGAAACTTTTATTTTTTGCTTGAGGTCTAACTCAGGAATGTCAGAGGCAGTATTAGGAAAGATCAATCAAGCTCACACTGTTAAATGGCAGTGATCGCATTGCTTCACAATAAAAGCCCCTGTCCTCCGGGCAGTGGCATACAGGGAATGCTAATTTGTGTGATTATACACACACTTTTATTAAATATTACTTTGCCCCCCGAATGTACGAGGGCCAGGGCGAGCCCGATCGTTTTACGAGAGGTATGTAAATGTCAACTGTGCCTCTCTCTCAGCGGACAAGCAGTCCTGAGTCTTTACAGGAGTCGATCAAAGGCCAGGAGCCCTGGGAATAGCGCAAAAAAATTAAAAGAAAATTTAAAAATACCCCAGAGCAGTCAAGTCATAAAAAGCCCAACACATTAATTGCTTTAAATTTCATTCCGGGATATTGAACTTTGACTTCGGATTCTGATGGCGTCTTTCCAAAGGCGGTCTCTGTGCGCTAATTACTGGAATTCCAATTAGCTCCGGGTTTTGAAAAAAAAGAAAAGAAGGTAAGAAGTAGAATAAAAAATGGGAAGATCTCAGTCTCCATATACAGCCTCAGGCACAGGCAGAGTGTGGGTACTGAACCGTCACACGAGACGCTACAGCTCTCTCCTGCAGTTCTGCACTGTATAATGATCCATCACACGAGATGCTACAGCTCTCTCCTGCAGTTCTGCACTGTATAATGATCCATCACACGAGATGCTACAGCTCTCTCCTGCAGTTCTGCACTGTATAATGATCCATCACACGAGATGCTACAGCTCTCTCCTGCAGTTCTGCACTGCATAATGATCCATCACACGAGACGCTACAGCTCTCTCCTGCAGTTCTGCACTGCATAATGATCCATCACACGGGACGCTACAGCTCTCTCCTGCAGTTCTGCACTGTATAATGATCCATCACACGAGACGCTACAGCTCTCTCCTGCAGTTCTGCACTGCATAATGATCCATCACACGAGACGCTACAGCTCTCTCCTGCAGTTCTGCACTGCATAATGATCCATCACACGAGACGCTACAGCTCTCTCCTGCAGTTCTGCACTGCATAATGATCCATCACACGAGACGCTACAGCTCTCTCCTGCAGTTCTGCACTGCATAATGATCCATCACACGAGACGCTACAGCTCTCTCCTGCAGTTCTGCACTGCATAATGATCCATCACACAAGACGCTACAGCTCTCTCCTGCAGTTCTGCACTGCATAATGATCCATCACACGGGACGCTACAGCTCTCTCCTGCAGTTCTGCACTGTATAATGATCCATCACACGAGACGCTACAGCTCTCTCCTGCAGTTCTGCACTGCATAATGATCCATCACACGAGACGCTACAGCTCTCTCCTGCAGTTCTGCACTGCATAATGATCCATCACACGAGACGCTACAGCTCTCTCCTGCAGTTCTGCACTGTATAATGATCCATCACACGAGACGCTACAGCTCTCTCCTGCAGTTCTGCACTGCATAATGATCCATCACACGAGACGCTACAGCTCTCTCCTGCAGTTCTGCACTGTATAATGATCCATCACACGAGACGCTACAGCTCTCTCCTGCAGTTCTGCACTGTATAATGATCCATCACACGAGACGCTACAGCTCTCTCCTGCAGTTCTGCACTGTATAATGATCCATCACACAAGATGCTACAGCTCTCTCCTGCAGTTCTGCACTGCATAATGATCCATCACACGAGATGCTACAGCTCTCTCCTGCAGTTCTGCACTGTATAATGATCCATCACACGAGACACTACAGCTCTCTCCTGCAGTTCTGCACTGCATAATGATCCATCACACGAGACGCTACAGCTCTCTCCTGCAGTTCTGCACTGTATAATTATCCATCACACAAGACGCTACAGCTCTCTCCTGCAGTTCTGCACTGTATAATGATCCATCACACGAGACGCTACAGCTCTCTCCTGCAGTTCTGCACTGCATAATGATCCATCACACGAGATGCTACAGCTCTCTCCTGCAGTTCTGCACTGTATAATGATCCATCACACGAGACGCTACAGCTCTCTCCTGCAGTTCTGCACTGCATAATGATCCATCACACGAGATGCTACAGCTCTCTCCTGCAGTTCTGCACTGCATAATGATCCATCACACGAGACGCTACAGCTCTCTCCTGCAGTTCTGCACTGTATAATGATCCATCACACAAGATGCTACAGCTCTCTCCTGCAGTTCTGCACTGTATAATGATCCATCACACGAGACGCTACAGCTCTCTCCTGCAGTTCTGCACTGCATAATGATCCATCACACGAGACGCTACAGCTCTCTCCTGCAGTTCTGCACTGTATAATTATCCATCACACAAGATGCTACAGCTCTCTCCTGCAGTTCTGCACTGTATAATGATCCATCACACAAGATGCTACAGCTCTCTCCTGCAGTTCTGCACTGTATAATGATCCATCACACGAGACGCTACAGCTCTCTCCTGCAGTTCTGCACTGTATAATTATCCATCACACAAGATGCTACAGCTCTCTCCTGCAGTTCTGCACTGTATAATGATCCATCACACAAGATGCTACAGCTCTCTCCTGCAGTTCTGCACTGTATAATGATCCATCACACGAGATGCTACAGCTCTCTCCTGCAGTTCTGCACTGTATAATGATCCATCACACGAGATGCTACAGCTCTCTCCTGCAGTTCTGCACTGCAGAATGATCCATCACACGAGATGCTACAGCTCTCTCCTGCAGTTCTGCACTGCATAATGATCCATCACACGAGACGCTACAGCTCTCTCCTGCAGTTCTGCACTGTATAATGATCCATCACACGAGACGCTACAGCTCTCTCCTGCAGTTCTGCACTGTATAATGATTTACAGGCTGGAGGTAGTATAGTGGTTAGAGGACTGGCCTGCTTGGGGCAGTGGCGCCCATGTGAGATGTTAGCATGGGGCCCAGAATCCCTGGTGGCGCCCCTGAATGTGCCCTTTCTACTGCAAGAGAGATCACAAACGCATGAGAAAGGGCTGTCCCAATTATTATGGGTTGTCCAATTCCTGTGACTCGAGGGCCCGGATAACACACCGGGAAGCGCGGAGAGGCCCCGGATAACACACCGGGGAGCGTGGAGAGGGCCCGGATAACACACCGGGGAGCGTGGAGAGGGCCCGGATAACACACCGGGGAGCGCGGAGAGGGCCCGGATAACACACCCGGGGTGCGCGGAGAGGGATAACACACCATAGAGCGCGGAGAGGGCCCGAATAACACACCGGGGAGCACGGAGAGGGCCCGGATAACACACCAGGGAGCGCGGAGAGGGCCCGAATAACACACCGGGGAGCGCGGAGAGGGCCTGGATAACACACCGGGGAGTGCGGAGAGGGATAACACACCAGAAAGTGCGGAGAGGGATAACACACCAGAAAGTGCGGAGAGGGATAACACACCGGGGAGCGCAGAAAGGGATAACACACCAGGGAGTGCGGAGAGGGATAACACACCAGAAAGTGCGGAGAGGGATAACACACCGGGGAGTGGGGAGAGGGATAACACACCGGGGAGTGCGGAGAGGGCCTGGATAACACACCGGGGAGTGCGGAGAGGGATAACACACCAGAAAGTGCGGAGAGGGATAACACACCAGAAAGTGCGGAGAGGGATAACACACCGGGGAGCGCAGAAAGGGATAACACACCAGGGAGTGCGGAGAGGGATAACACACCAGAAAGTGCAGAGAGGGATAACACACCGGGGAGTGGGGAGAGGGATAACACACCAGAAAGTGCGGAGAGGGATAACACACCAGAAAGTGCGGAGAGGGATAACACACCGGGGAGTGGGGAGAGGGATAACACACCAGAAAGTGCGGAGAGGGATAACACACCAGAAAGTGCGGAGAGGGATAACACACCGGGGAGCGCAGAAAGGGATAACACACCAGGGAGTGCGGAGAGGGATAACACACCAGAAAGTGCGGAGAGGGATAACACACCGGGGAGTGGGGAGAGGGATAACACACCAGAAAGTGCGGAGAGGGATAACACACCGGGGAGTGGGGAGAGGGATAACACACCAGGGAGTGCGGAGAAGGATAACACACCGGGAAGTGCGGAGAGGGCAGAACGGCTTCAACGTGGCTCTCCAAAATGCGAAGCCGTCCTACATAGAGCGTCCCAGACAAGAGAGCCATCAACCGTTTAGCGTTAGCTTATAAGTACACCAGGCCAGTAAACAAGTCAGATTTCTTAATTATTTTTAC